>BLSH010527132.1:1906746-1929808 GCA_018402905.1 Glandirana rugosa | reverse complement strand
ATATATATATATATATATATATATATATATATATATATATATATATATATATATATATATATATATATTTTTTTTTTTTTTTTTTTCGCAAACAGCAGGAATTCACAGTTTGTTTTGAAGGCTGTTGTCCATTGTGAGGGGGTAAAGGTTTTCCCCGAGTCCTTTTCCCAATTTAAAAAGGGCTTAAGTTTAGAGAAGGAGTTCTTATTCCCTATAAGACTGTAAAATAGCGAAATGCCTTTAAGTTTGCTAGTCAGTTTGGTCAGGTATTCTACAATGTCCCCATGTAAGTGTAAACGGAGGTAAGGATTTCTCAGTAAGCAATAGGTCAGTTGGATATATTTAAAATAGTCTTTCTTAGATAGGTCATAGGTTTGGGTAAGGGTCGTGAAGGGTTTAATGGAGTCTTGCTCATATAGGTCCAAAATGTGTGTGATGCCCTTTCTCATCCAGGATTTCACCGGGAAATCAGGGATCGGGAATGACACCACATTAAATGGTACAGAAATGATTGAGGGAGATGCCCCTTTAGGTATTTTTTTCCTGCACAAATCAAATGCCTCAACAGTCGCGCAAATGGAGAGAGTTGTGCTTTCTTGGGCCTTAGTGATGGTTACCCGGGATCTGGAGGGCTTCCATGTCCCGCCATGGACTAGTTATATTGGTATTAAACCAGGGCTTGATTTGGGCCAAAATGGCTGCATAATAGTAATCTTTAATGAGGGGGTATCCTGCTCCTCCCAACCTTTTGTGGTTGGTTAGGTTTACTATAGAGCTTCTAGCTCTGGTTGTTTGCCAGATATGTTTGCTTATCAATTTTTGTATGGCTGTGAAGGATGGTGGAACTGGAATGGGTAAGGATCTGAAGATATAAAATTTGGGGTAGCACAACCATTTTAAAATGCCGATAGTCTTCCCAACCAAGTAAAGTATGGTTTGTGGATGGTGGTAATAGCTACCGGTAGATTATGAAGGAGAGGTATATAGTTCTCCTGGTAGAGGGAGGTGGTAGTTTTGCTTAAATTTGATTCCTAAGTACGAGATTGAACGTTCTGCCCAAGTATATGGATGTCAGGCTTCCAATGCTTCTTGATGGGTCTTTGGGATCCCCAAGGGCAAGATAACCGATTTAGTGATGTTAACCTTGTAGTAAGAAATGTTACTGAAGGATTCTAGTATGTGTTCCACCAAAGCCAGGGAAGTCGAAGGGTTTGTGAGGCTGAGAATGACATCGTCCGCAAATAAATTTATTTTGTGGTCTTGATGGCCCAGAGTCACACCTGATATGTTTGGGGTTGATCTGATTTTTTCTGCCAGTGGTTCCATCATTATATTGAAAATTAATGGTGATAGGGGACAACCTTGTTTTGTACCATTAGTGATTCTGATGGGTGTAGATAGCATGGTCGAGTGAAGGACCTGGGCTGAAGGCATAGAGTATAGTGCTAGAATTGCAGACAATATGTAGCCCCGGAAGCCACATTTTTTTTAAGGTAGCCTCCATATATCCCCAGTGGACTCTATCGAATGCCTTCTCTGCATCTAAAGATAGAAACAGAGAAGGCACTCTTGTCAACCCAGCTTGGTGTAGGATATTGATCATTCTGCGTGTTGCGTCCGATGATTGGCGGCCTTTGGTGAAACCCGACTGGTCAGGGTGGAGGTTGATTAGTCTAGAAGCTATGATTTTTGCAAACAATTTAGTGTCATGGTTAAGCAGGGAGATTGGGCGGAAGTTTTGGGGGGTATTGGGGTCCTTCCCTGGCTTCGGGAGAGTAATTATTGTCGCTTTCAACATTTCTGCTGGTAAGGAGGCTGAGGAGGCAGCAGTATTGAAAATCTGGGTTAGGTGCCCTGACAGCAGGTGTTTAAATTGTTTGTAATATTCTCCTACAAACCCATCTGGTCCAGGAGCTTTGTTGTTAGGGAGAGAGTCTATGGCATGTTCAATTTCGGATGTGGTAAAAGGAGCGTTAAGATTGTCTAATTGCTCGGTTGTTAAGTGAGGGAGGGTTACTGATTGAGGAATGCCTTGATGTTGTCATCCTCTGGTTGGAGAGTATCGGAATCATTACATAGGTTGTATAGTTTGTGATAATATATGCTGAAGGCGTTTGCGATTTCTTGTGGATTAGTGAGTTTGATTTTGGTTACTGGATGAAGCAAATAGGGTATGTGGGTTTTTGGTTGGCGGCCTCTAATTTGCGACGCTAGTAGTTTACCTGGCTTGTTACCAGAGACGTAGAAATTCAGTTTGAATCTTTTTTGTGATTTTTCAAAATCCTCAATTAATAAGGATCTCAATTTTAGACGCAAGTCAAAAATTTTTGACTTGAGGGTTTCAGAAGGGCAACGTATGTTTTCGATGTCACATTGTTTTATATCTTCTAGGATTGACTCAACCTGCTGCCTCCTTTGCCTCTTGTATCTAGCCCCTTGCTGTATACACAAACCCCGTACTACTGCCTTGTGTGCAGCCCAAACTACGTGTGGGTCCGGCACAGAATTCATGTTAGTAACAAAAAAAATGTTTGAGTTCATCGGTTAGAGTGGATACCAAAGGTTCCATTTGGAGCAAGCGTGTATTCATCCTCCAGATAAAGGGAGATGTGGGATTGTTGTGATCTTCGATTGTAATAGAAATGGGTGAGTGATCAGACCATGTCGCTGGAAGTATAGATGTCACAGAGACCTTCTGTAGTGTCCACTGATCCAGTAGGAAAAAGTCTATACGAGAATACGTATTGTGTCTTGGTGACAAGAATGTAAAGTCTTTTTCGCAGGCATGTTGGCAGCGCCAGGCGTTGTACAGTTGCGCTTTATAGAGCCATGGGTTGAGTGCCGTCTTGCCCCTGGTAGGGGTAGCCGTGGTGTCAACTTGTGGGTCCGGGGTTATATTAAAATCCCCACACCATATTGTCGTTCCTTGCTGGGTCTTCAGAACCTTTTGGTGGTGTTTTTGAATGAATCTCAATTGATGGTTGTTGGGTGCGTAAAGCGAGACGATTGTAAAAATCGCCTGATTTATATTGCCTATCACGATCAGGTACCGACCTTCCGGATCCTTGATGCACTTTTGTACTTGGAAGTTCAGCGAGTCTCTTATGGCTATTAAAATGCCTTTCTTCTTTTGTGGAGCGTTAGCCATGAATATATTGCTGTAGTTTATGTTGGTACACTTCGGTGGGTTACTAGACTGAAAATGTGTCTCCTGTGCACATAGTATGTCGCATTTTGTTTCTTCCGCTAATTTCCATAGGGATCTTCTTTTAGCAGGGTGGTTTAGCCCATTAGTGTTTATCGACACTATTTTGATTACCATGGTGGGTAGTGGTTGGTTTGCTCAGATAAGATGAGAGATGTCTGTAGATTGATTCGGTAATTATGTAAGGCTGGCTTGGAAGTGAGCACGACTGAGTTGGCTAGGGTCTTGAAGGATGTCTTTCCTTGTTGGAGAAGGCTGTCGCACACGTTGGTAACTTGTCTTTGGATGAGTAGTCGAAGAAGATTTAACCTGCAGCTACTTGACAACGATAGAGCTATTTGGATAATACAATAACAAGGAAAAATAGAGAAAACACAAAAAACAAAACAAAAGAAAAAAAAAAAAAGGGAATAGAAAACTAGAGGTTGATCCAAACTCAAGTGAATTCCTTTGGTACTGGCACAACTGGCGCCTAGGAATATAAGGTTGGGGGAAAAAAGTTCACACGGCCGAGCTGCGCATGTTTCTGCATGATCACCATAAGAAGTGGATTCCAGTAGTTGGTTTGTTTTAGCGATGGGCGTTGTTCCTTCGATGTTGGGAGTTTGAGCGTGTAAAGGTAGCTCCGCTTTGTTCCATCGGGGTGTTGTCAGTGTCATCGGGGATGATACCCCATTCTTGAAGAAGAGAGAGGCCACTTTGTTCTGATGTCACAGTGTTTTTCCGACCGTTGTGGGTAATTGAGATCTTGGATGGAGCTATCCACTGGTATTGAATACTGTTATTCCGTAATGATTTCATGATGTTGTTCAGTTGCCGTAGTCTGTTAAGAGTATGCTGAGAAAGGTCAGCGAAGATTTGTATATTTTGGTATGGGTCCGGTAGGCTTCCCATGGAGCGTATTTTTTGCATGAATAGCTCCTTGACATGGAAAAAGTGGATTCTTAGAATCACGTCTCTTGGTACATTGTCAGGGAGGAAGCTGGGTTTTGGCAGTCTGTGGATGCGGTCTATTACCATTTCTATGTTCTTGGTGTCCGGAAGTATGGACTTGATCAGTCCGCGGGCGAATGAGGTCAGGTCGGATGGCTGCACTGTTTCTGGAACCCCGCGGATCTTGATATTGTTGCTTCTCGATCTGTCCTCGATGTCTGCAACTTTGTCCCTCAACCAAGTAATCTCAGTGGCTTGATCCGCTTGCGTGTCAATAACGTCATTGATGGTGGCTGACATGGTCCCCATGTTGGTCTCCATTTGGGAGACCTTGTTGTCCAATACATCCATGCAATGACCAAATTTGTGCATCATAGTTATCATGTCACTTTGTATGGAGCTTCTGAGGGACATTAGCATCTCTTTTAGGGTAGAATCAAGCACAGGTTGACCTTCTGTAGGGAACGAAGAGATTGCATCCGGAATGATCGGTTGAATGGAAAGATCGTTCGCTTGCGACTGTTCGTGCGGATAAGGCGAAAGATCGTTCGTTTGCGACAGAAGATGGTTCGGAAGAACGATTCCACGGCCTACCTCTCCCGATGCGGGAGAATCCAGGCGGACCCGTGCTTTGGCTGGGCTTCCAGATGTCGGTGTGCCTGTCGGAGAGGCGATTGGAGCTCTCCGGGCAGGTGAGAGGATGATCTTCTGTGTAGATGGCCCCTCCGGACGAGCTGTTGAAAGAGGCTCTGAGGATTCTTGTAGTGTGGCGGCGCCATCTTGATCTCTCCTCATGGACGGCTGGTACATGAATGCCGTCAGTTTGATGGGTAGTCTATGTTCTTTGTGCTTCATGGCCATAGCTCCCTTTGTGGCTGGGAATGTCTGGATGCTTTTGGGTGCTGATTTGTGAGACTGGAAAGCAGGCAGACGCTTAGAATGGCGAGTCATGGAAGGAGCTCAGCTACTATGCAGCCATCAAGACTGCTCGCCGGCCATGCCCCCGAATTCACAGTTTGTTGATAAGCCAACACTTACATCCACACAGCTAAAAGATAAAGTATAGCACTAGCCCTAACGGATAAAGTGTTAGCTCATCATGCTTTGTTGGTTTTTTTTTTTTTTTGCCTTCCTCTGGATCAACTATGGGTATAGGGACACAAACACACACACACTATCTCACAAAAGTGAGTACACCCTTCACATTTTTGTAAATATTTCATTACATCCTTTCATGTGACGCCACTGAAGAAAATGATACTTTGCTACAGTGTAAAGTAGAGAGTGTACAGCTTGTATAACAGTGTCAATTTGCTGTCCCCTCAAAATAACTCAACACACAGCTATTAATGTCTAAACCGCTGGCAATAAAAGTGAGTACACCCTTAAGTGAAAATGTCCAAATTGGGCCAAAAGTGTCAATATTGTGTGGCCACCAGTATTTTCCAGCACTGCCTTAACCTTCTTGGGCATGGCGTTCACCAGAGCTTCACAGGTTGCCACTGGAGGCCCCTTCCACTCCTCCATGACGACATCTTGGAGCTGGTGGAGGTTAGAGGCCTTGTGCTCCTCCACCTTCCATTTGAGGATACCCCACAGATGCACAATAGGGTTTAGGTCTGGGGACATTCTTGGCCAGTCCATCACCTTTACCCTCAGCTTCTTTAGTAAGGCAGTGGTCGTCTTGGAGGTGTGTTTGGGGTTATGTTGGTGTAGGACCGGCTTAGTATTGCCTCTGATATATGCAGAGCATTGCTCTCTGAAACATTGCATCACATTTCCTGGCTAAACTGATAACTCAGAGACACCAGGAGAGACTCTGTTGGTTACTGCTGTAGCCAAGAAGGAATCCCACCCCTAACAACAAAGGCAAGGAAGGACATGATTGGATAGAACCCCAGGAGAGCTGTGATTGGGTGGCCAGGCCATTTTTTGGGGGGGGGGGCACCAGGAGGAGGAGACAGGGAGAGGAGGACAGACTGGGATGGTGGCAGCCACACAGGGGGAAGTGGCCAATTTGCTTTTCTCATGTGCATTGCCAAGGCCTGTGATCTGGTCAGTGACTCTGCTAAAAGGGAGGTGCAAACTTGAGAGGGGAGTTTGCAGTGTGTTATTCTGCCTTTTTGCCTGACACCTGAAGGTGTGCCAACTGTGCAGTGACATTGAGAGATGGATTTCAGTGCTGCAGCAGTCATCATCATCCTCTTTGTTTGCTGTGGCCTGTGTTGCTTCTATCGCCATCCAGTCAGTGATCAATCTACCATTTGCTGAAAGGAAGATATATCAAGTGCATCTAATGGTGAGAGATCTTCTGCCATCCTTGTGTGAGTGGATCTTGCCTAATCCTGCTAGATCCTATTTACGGCTAATGCAGCTCTATATGAAAGTGGATCACCACATCTGCTAATCTTTGTTACCATGTGACACTTTGCAAAGATACCCCCTTTCATCCTGTGGATTACAAGTATTGCTTCACAAAAGGCTGAGTACTCAAACACAGGATATTAAAGGGCCCAAACACTGGCACACTGTGTGTGTGTGTGTGTGTGTGTGTGTGTGTGTGTGTGTGTGTGTGTGTGTGTGTGTGTGTGTGAGAGAGAGTGATGGATGTATGTATGTATGTATGTATAATTCCCACTGTCCAGTGGTTAGCTAGAACTTACAAGATCTAGATAGGCTCTTATCGTTAGTAATATCACTTTTGGTAATTGTTGAACATTATTTTTGTATTGTGTAACTGACCGTCTCGTTTACCAATCAGTGCATTTCAGGCAAGGCCTCTCACTGGCAGTTAAAGTGAATGAACACCATTCCTGTTTAATTTGCTGAGCGGTTGTATTATATCATTGCAGTTAATATTGGTAACCAGATTATCTCTTTCCAGGGCTTATTGCTATTTCTAATAAAGCCCAGCTAAAAGTTTAAAAGGTGTATTGGTGTTACTTGGATCCAGGTGAGGGCGAGTCATCACTGGCATGGGACAGAAGACCCGTATATTACAGCGGCCCTTACCGGGGTAGCGTTACACATGGGGTTCTCGTCCAGGACAGCTTCTGGTCCCTGTCACAGAGTGATGACTACCTACCAGCCAAGTCACCATGATGGACTCTGTCATTGTGACCAAGTGGTGTGAAGTGCAAAATGGCAGGTTGGGGCTTTGTGTAAATATGAGTCTCACTGGTGCCACCTGGACTGAGAAACAGGGCCAGCAAGTGGTGCCAGCTTTGATGCCTGACCCAAACTACAGGGTTCCCTCCTGCTACATTCTTCACCGATATGGGAAAGCTTGTGGAAACGTTGGCTCAAAACTCAGCCGTGTCTGCCAAATTATGGATAATCGCAAGTTGCGGTTCTATTCCGGGAAGGTCCCTATGCCATCTGGGGAAGAGGACTTTGAAACCTGGGTAGAGCAGGCAGCGCAGGCTGTGGAAGAATGGGAAGTTGTTGACACAGTAAAAAGACAAAAAGGTTAAATCGAGAGCCCAAGAGCTCTCGCTTCAGATGTAATCAGAAACCTAAAAAAGGGACAAGCCGGGCTGCACAGTCACTGAGTATCTAGAAGCTTTACAAGAGATTTTTGGAGGGGTGGAGGACTGTGCTGAGCTAATTTATATGTTCTCACACACCTATCAAAATGAAGGATAAGAGTTATTCACTTATGTCCAGTGGCTGGATAAAATACTTCATCAGGTCATCCTAAAAAGGAGCTCCTAGCTCAGAGGAAGTTCGTCTGGGACGAACGAAACGCGTCAGCATGAGTCTTCATTCCCATGAGGTCATCTCTGGGGTTTTCATCAGAACCACCACCATTGCAATGTTCAGCATGGAAGCTGATACTACACAGACCCAGGGCTGTCCTCAGCAGTGCGATTAGTGAGCCACTCACAACACACCTGGGTAGACTCCCCCCTTGCAACTCCAGTGTCCCCCTCTAGAGCTTAGAGTGGACTTCACCCAGTAGAGTGGAGATCACCTGCTGGCAAGTCTACAGTCCAATTGGAATTGACGGGTGACACTCTCCAACGAATCCGTGTCTCCCCCATCACGTGATTGCACGCGATTCAGCCAGAACAACACAGCCGTCTGTCTATCAACAGCCAGGATCAACCTCGCTCTACGGAAGAGCGCAGCAGTTTGCCTCCAGGTCGGCATACATGCGAGTACCCCGTTATGATACAGGAATCCCGAATGAACCCCTGCACACGCGGCCTGGTACACAGGTCTTACATGGCCTGACATCATAGCAATCCAAAACTGCTGGGCAGACGAGTCAGCGACATTCTGGCACAGCCGGCTCTAATTTTTTCCAGAGGACAATATATATAGTAGTTTTCTACCTTCACTTAGCTTTGCTAAAGCTGGACTAATCATTAACATAATATTCCCGTGACACAGCTATACCTGCAAGACTGGTGTGGTACAGACTCCATGCAATCACAGACCTTATAATCTACCTTGGCTGGTTCAATTCTACCAGGCACTCTACAGAATGACTATACTTTTATACATTTCTTGTACTTGTCTACCAGCCCCTTTTTATCTCACATCTAGTGGTGGTATGATTGTGTATGCATGAATGTGTGGCTTGTGACAACGTTGTCAATTTTAATGGTTATCTTGGTGAAGGTGGTGTCACCATTTTGTAAACATCAATTTTTTGCCGTTACTCATTCTACTTTTTAAACATACAATAAATAAATCTATTTTTATCACTTCTATGATAGTATCTTTGTGGTTCTTTCCCCATATTTAATTCATGTAACTTCTTTACCTTGAAGTAGCTTTATATATTATTCTCCCATTGTGTGAGGTACCAACCAGCTGAGACCAAGGGCCAGATGGCCTAATCTCAGCCCGGTAGAAGCTATATACCTGGCCTCCACCACATTGAGCCAGTTCATCCCCTTTTTCTTATGATCCTAAAAAAAAGGAGGCATGGAGCCGAGCCATGTAAGCAAACTTTGTTGGATCAAATTCTTAAAAAAGGAGCACTCACACTGGATCCCATAATGTTGACATTTTGGACTAGAGACCAGAACCAGCCATTGACTTATTCCAAATTAGTCAACGCTATCCTAGAAGAAGAAGCTTTACTTAAGGCTAAAAAAACTGCTAGTGCTTCACATGCAGCTTTCACCGTAGAAGTAGGAACCACGGGCATAGTGGAAGTCCAGTCCAAAGTAATGACTTTGAAAACTCAGACGTCACACATGATGGACTTGATGACATCACTGTCTGCCAGGATTGGGGAGGGGGAAAAGACATTGAAACCAACCAGGGCACAAGCAATACAGAATGTACCTGCTGGAAAACCATCTAGTTCAGTGGTCTGCTATAATTGTGGGGGCATTGGTCACTATCAACGTGACTGTCCCAGCCCACCAAAGCCCCAAAAGAACATCATAAGCCGACGGGAAACTCCAGAGGGCCTTGGTGAGGGAGCCAGCCGGGTGCCCATCTAAGTCAGCTCGCTCCAGTTCCCAGGTCTTTAAAACGAAGGGCGGGTAAGGCCTAAACCTTTGTCCCAAGGCTCACCCGAAGCCTCAGTTAGGCTGCCCAAGCGGCTCCTGGAGTCGGGGCCCAGATCACGGGAGATCAGTGCACACCACACTCAAAATCGTCGGTCTAGATGACAAAAAGAAACAGTCACAGGCCAAAAGGGGGATTCAAGCCTGAACGGCCGAGCAAGCTCCCTGACAAGCTGGTGTGTCCTTCTCCTATAGTGCCAGTTCAGGTAGAAGGTGTATACACAAAAGCCCTTCTAGATTCTGGCACCCAAGTGACTCACCTGCCCATGCAGAAAGATCTGGTGTATAGGAACGAAGAAGCTCCCCTATGATGGATATCTTCCAGTCAAGATTGAATTCGGCCCATCTGTTGTTGGGCAGCCAGAGACTTCCGACACATTGGCCATTGTATGCCCCTGCCCTCCAGGAGCTAATCGGAGTTCCATAATTGTGGGGATGAACACTGACTTGGTTCGATGGTTACTCACTCCTCAGGTCTCAGAGGGCGAGACTACAGCTAAAAGTGTACATCCGATGTTGCCCTCCAAGTACCAGCGATTGGTCCAGGAACAAAAAGTCCCCAACAGAAGGAGTGGGAAAATTATAGAAGTTGGACAAGACTGAAAAGATTTTGCAGCCAGGTGAAGTAGCAGGTCTGCGGGCTTCAGTCAAACTGAATTGGGACCAACCTGGTCCCTAAGTTATCCTTGAAGGTGACCCACAGAAGACAGATTCGGGTTTGGAACTGATTCCGGAAGTCATTTCTATGAAGGCCTTACAGAGGACCCATGGAAAAGGTTCCTGTGAGTGTTGTTGAAATGTTACTGATTCTCCAGTGAAGCTTCGGGCCCGAATGATGATAGGGCAGGTAAATCCAGCCACACCCATCACACAACATGGTGTGGGAGGGGAAACCTAGGAAGAATTATCAGAGGATTATTTCTATCCAAAAGGCAAAAACATAACTCTTAAAGTGGAGGGAAATTTCTTGAAAAACGAGTTTGACGTGGGATGCGCAAAGAGTGCACAGTATCATATTCGGCTACAAGAGGATAGGCCATTTCAAGAGAGATCTCGACGAATCCCATTAGCAGATTTAGATGACCTTACAGAACACATTGTGGAGTTGAAGAGGAGGGGGAATTATTTGGGAAACCCGAAGTACCTATGCTTCTCCCATTGTGGTGGTGAGGAAGAAAAATGGGTCATTAAGGATGTGTATCGATTATCTCAACAAAAGAACCATCCCAGAGCAGTACACCACTCCACGAATAGAAGATGTCCTGCAATGCCTTTCAGGAGCCAAAAGGTTCAGCGTGTTGGACCTGAGAAGTGGGTACCATCAGATCCCCATATATCCCGATGACCAGGAGAAAAACGCTTTTATCTGCCCCTTGGGATTCTTGGAGTTCGAACAGATGTCACAGGGTCTGTCTGCAGCCCCTGCTACATTCCAACGCTTAATGGAACAGACTGTTGGCGAGATGAACTTAATTGAAGTGTTAGTGTACCTAGATAGCATAATTTTCTTTGGACGGACTTTTGGAGAACAAGAGGAGCGTCTAGAGAAGGTGCTGAAGTGGCTCTGTGAAGAGGGGTTGAAGCTGTCTCTTGAGAAGTGCCAGTTCTACCAGTCATCAGTCACCTACCTTGGGCATGTTGTGTCAGCGGGAGTGACCACGACCCAGAGAAGTTGGAAGCCATTACCACTTGGCCGAGGCCCAGAAATGTGCAAGAGCCGAGATCTTTTCTTTGGTTCTGCTCCTACTACAGGAAGTTTGTGGAGGGATTTGCCAAAATAGCCAGACCTCTCACTGAACTTTTGCAGGTTGGAGACGATGAAGGAGAGCAAGAGGTCTCGAAAGTAGTCCGGCAAACTAGTGGAGCGAGAAGGTCTCAGGAGACCACAGAGGGAGGGTGGTCTGATCAATGCGAGGAGGCTTTCCTTCAATTTAAATGGAGCTTGACCAATGTCCCAGTTTTAGCCTATGCCGACACCCTCAAGCCCTATGAGCTCCATGTTGATGCCAGAGAAGGACTAGGGGGTGTGTTGTATCAAGAACATGGACATCTGAGACCTGTTGCTTATGTGAGTCTCAGTCTAAGCCTTATTCTGAGAGAAATTACCCTACCCACAAGTTGGAATTTTTGGCGTTGAAATGGGCTGTCGTGGACAAGCTGAAAGAATACCTGTATGGTGCAGAATTTGAGGTCAAAACGGATAACAACCTGCTCACCTATGTCCTTACCATGGCCAAGATGGATTCCACGGGACATCAATGGTTGGCAGAACTTTCTAGTTTCGTTTCAGCTAGACCTGGAGTTGGAAATAGGGATGCTGATGCTCTGTCAAGAAGACCCTATGACCGACTAACTCATAAGGAAGGGTGGACTCAACTGTCGACAGAAGGCATTCAGGCTGTGTGTCAAGGGATTGCGTACCGAGCCAGAGGAGCGACAGGGGTCAAAGCCATTGGAGTCACCACTGTTTGCGAGGGATGAGGGACTGCCTACCCTTTCCAAGAAAGACTTTTGAAAGGATCAAACAGAAGATCCTCTTTGTTCTCCGACTTTGAAAGCCTTGGAGGGTGGTTGCCCAGAACTTCTACTCACAGCAGACTCCACAAAGGAGGCTCGATTGGTTCACAAGGAGTGGAATCAACTGTGGCTCTCAGATGGGGTGGTCTACCGAAGGAGCCCCCAGATGATCCAGAGGAGAGTTGGCAGCTGTTCCTCCCAGAGAAGCATAGGAGGACAGTGCTGAATGCATTACACGATGAGCATGGCCACTTGGGACCTGATAGAGTATTTAAGTTAGTTAGGGATCGTTTCTACTGGCCGTGTATGCAAACTGAAATCGAAAGCTACTGTCACTCCTGCCTCCACTGCATCCAGAGAAAGACTTTGCCTTCCAGAACTGCCCCAATGAGCCATCTACAGAGTCAAAGTCCCATGGATCTGGTGGGCATCAATTTATTGTGTCTGAAACCCTACAGGCGTGGTCAAGGGAATGTGTTGGTAGTGACTGATGATTTCACCAGTTATGCTCAGGCTTATCCAACAAGAGATCAACGAGCTGCTACCGTCGCCAAAGTGTTAGTGGAGAAATTCTTTGTCCATTATGGTTTACCTAAGAAAATTCACTCTGACCAAAAGGTAGAGACTTTGAAAGCAGGCTCATTAAACAGTTGTTGGATCTTCTGAGCATCAAGAATGACACCTTACCACCCGCAAGGGGATCCCCAGCCAGAGAGGTTTAATCGTACCCTCCTTGACATGCTTTGAAACCTTCCATCTGACAGAAAACAGCATTGGAGCAGGCGCATTTGCACTGTGGTTCATGTCTATAATAGTACTGAAAATGACACAATGGGTTACTCACCATATAGGCTGATGTTTGGAAGAGAAGCTCTTCTGCCAGTGGACTTGGCCTTTGGTATTTAAATAGACAGAACTTCAGCTGCATCCTACAGGGGCTATGTGAATAGGCTCAGAAAGAATCTAAAGACAGCCTATGAGAAGGCACAAGAAGCTACTGGTGTTAAAGGTCAGCGGAACCAGAATAATTAGGATTTGAAAGTTAGGGTTCATGATTTACAGCCGGGGAACAAGGTGTTGCTAAGAAATCTGGGTCTCTCTGGAAAGCATAAGTTAGCTGACCGGTGGAGTTCTCAATATGTCGTCTGCAAGCAACTGCCTAGTCTTCCTATATACCAAATCTGGCCTGATGGGAAGACAGGGTGCCTGAAGACCTGGTACCGAAACCATCTACTGCCTCTACAGCCGTCAGAGTACCTGTGAGAACTGAGACTTCATTACCCAAACCATCTTCTTCCAGGCAAGTTCCAGTTACAAGGTCTCAACCTCTACTGCCAGATGAGCCCACAACACTAGAAGATGACAGTGATGATGATCTGGAGGTGGGATGGTTGTGGCCATCTGAGCCCATGGATGCCACTCCCTCCACATCAACTGCTAATAATCCCTCGGATGTGCTCAGGCCTGATGTACCTGAATTGTGCCTCAGGTGCAAAACAATGCAGAAGTAGTAGAGCAAGCCTACCAATTAGTCCTTGAGCCTGATGAAGGGTTTCCGGATGGGAGTTCCTCTGAACTAGAAGAACTATTTGGGGAAAGCCACCTTGAACCTGATGGAGAATCCTGTGAAGAGACTCAACTTGAGCCCAAAGAACAGAGAGTTAAGAGAACAGTGAGACCCCACTCAGATTAACATGACACCCCTGGAACAAGCTCAGAAGAAGGTATTACCACTGTTCACAGACATCCTGATTCTTAGGCACATTCTATGGTGGTACCAGTGACTAATGTTCCCAACCCATCTCCCAAAACACATGGGTGGCAGTTTCCATTACCTAATACATTTGTTAGGAAATGCCATAAAATCAGCCTAAGATCACCGGTCTAAGCTGTTGGTCCATGTGTAAGGTTACTGTACAAATGCCATGTTATTATTAACTGCACTCATTTCTCTCTTTGGGGGACCAAAACTTTTTTGGAAGGAGGTGGCACCGGCTTAGTATTGCCTGTGTGATATATGCAGAGTATTGCTCTCTGACACATTGCATTGCATTTCCTGGCTAAACTGATAACTCAGACACCAGGAGAGACTCTATAGGTTACTGCTGTAGCTAAGAAGGAATCCCACCCCTAACAACAAAGGCAAGGAAGGACATGATTGGATAGCAGCCCAAGAGAGCTGTGATTGGGTGGCCAGGCCGTTTTTGAGGGGGGGCACCAGGAGGAGGAGACAGGGAGAGGAGTACAGACTGGGATGGTGGCAGTGGTCATCTTGATTTTCTCCTGCATTGCCAGGGCCGGTGATCCAGTCAATGGCTCTCCTAAAGGGAGGTGCAGACTTGAGAGGGGAGTTTAAAGTGTGTTATTCTGCCTTTTTGCCTGACCTCTGAAGGTGTGCCAACTGTGCAGTGACATCCAGAGATGGATTTTAGTGCTGCAGCAGTAAACATCATCATCCTCCTGTTTAGCAAATGCTGTGACCTGTGTTGCTTCTATCAACATCCAGTCAGTGATCTACAAATTGCTGAAAGGAAGATATATCAAGTGCATCTAATGGTGAGAGGTCTTCTGCCATCCTTCTGCGCAGTAGCTTTTGCCTATTCCTGCTAGATCCTATTTACTGCTAATGCAGCTCTATGTGAAAGTGCATCACCACATCTGTTAATCTTTGTTACCCGTTGACACTTTGCGAAGAAATCCTCTTTTCATCCTGTGGATTACAAGTATTGTTTTACAAAAGGCTGAGTACTCAAACACAGGATTTTAAGGGCCCAAACACTGGCAGACTGTGTGTGTGTGTGTGTGTGTGTGTGTGTGTGTATAGAATTCCCACAGGCCAGTGGTTATCTAGAATTTACAAGATCTAGATAGGTGCTTATAGTTAGTAATATCATTTTTGGTAATGGTTGAATATTATTTTTGTATTGTGCAACTGACTGTCTCGTTCACCACTCACTCAGTGCATTTGAGGCAAGGCCTCTCACTGGCGATTAAAGTGAACAAACACCATTCCTGTTTAATTTGCTTAACGGTTGTATTATTCCATTAATTCTGGTATCCTGTTAATTAGTTTATCTCTTTCCAGGGCTTATTGCTAGTTCTAATAAAGCCCAGCTAAAAGTTTAAACAGTGTATTGGTGTTACTTGGATCCAGGTGAGGGTAAGTCATCACTGGCGTGCGACAGAAGACCCGTATATTACAGCGGCCCTTGCGGGGGTAGCGCTACATTGGAATACTGCCCTACGGCCCAGTCTCCGAAGGGAGGGAATCATGCTCTACTTCAGTATGTCACAGTACAGGTTGGCATTCATGGTTCCCTCAATGAACTGTAGCTCCCCAGTGCCAGCAGCACTCATGCAGCCCCAGACATGACACTCCCACCACCATGTTTGACTGTAGACAAGACACACTTGTCTTTGTACACCTCACCTGGTTGCCGCCACACATGCTTGGCACCATCTGAACCAAATAAGTTTTTCTTGGTCTCATCAGACTACAGGAAATGGTTCCAGTAATCCATGTCCCTAGTCTGCATGTCTTCAGCAAACTGTTTGCGGGCTTTCTTGTGCATCATCTTTAGAAGCGGCTTCCTTCTGGGACAACAGCCATGAAGACCAATTTGATGCAGTGTGCAGCGTATGGTTTGAGCACTGACAGGCTGAATCGCTGTAAATAGGCGGCGATTTACGGACAGGCAGCTAGGGGGCGCAAGCGTGTGTGCCTGTGGCTCGGGCAAACGATGTAAACACGGCGGTTTCCCGCTCTGTCAGTGGGCATTTAAAAGATCTACTGATCCCTGTCACTGGGATTAGTTAGATCTCTTATGCCCATGGCAGCTCAGCCCCCTCACAGTTAGAAAACGCCCAGGGAACACAGTTAACCCCTTCACTGCCTCCTGCAGGTTAACCCCTTAACTGCCAATGACATTTACACAGTAATCAGTGGATATTTAAATTTTCTGATCACTGTATACAAAAATAATAAATGTCAAAAATGTCCGACATGTCCGCCCCAATATAAAAATCCCGATAAAGATCGCCGCAACTACCAAAGTAAAAAACGCCTGAATTCTTATGGCGCGGCAACTTTTGTGCAAACCAATCAACAAACGCCGATTGCGATTTTTTTTACCAAAAATATGAGGCCAAAACTGATGAATACATTTTTTTTTATATTTTTTTGTTTGGATTTGTATTATAGCAAAAAAGTAAGAAATATTGCTTTTTTTGCAAAATTGTCGCTCTTTTTTTGTTTATAGCGGCGATCATAAATGACGCAGAGGTGATCAAACGCGAAAGCTCTATTTGTCGGAAAAAAAAGGACGTCAATTTTGTTTGGGTACAGCGTCGCACAACCGCGCAATTGTCAGTAAAAGCGACGCAGTGCTGAATCGCAAAAAATGCTCTGGTCCTACAATGGGAAATCCTTCTGGGGGTGAAGTGGTTAAACAGAAGGTACAATATTCAGTGTACATATAAAACATAATTCAGTAAGCACTTTGACAATTCACAGGCATTATATATACTTTAACTGGGTATAACTATAACATTTCCATAATTTTGGGACATTCACTCCTCCCGGTCCAGCATCACACACCATTTTCAACTTTACATCATGCATTTCTACCCCGTGGGGCATTGGAAAAGCCTTGACATAACCAGCTCCCTGGGACTTATTCCCGTGTGTATCTAACCATGAAGTCCATCATTTCTCGAATTTACCCCCAGGATAGATAGATTAGATAAATTAGATAGATAGATCTCCATAATGAGAGTGGTACCTATATGTGATATCCAAGAGTCCACTTTAGGTGGGCTGTCTGACTTCCAACCCAGCAGAATGACCTTTCTGGCCTGAAAAAGAGGACTTTAGAAGGCTACCCTAGTCATCTACTCCGGGATTACTCCCTATAATATTACTAGTATACAGCAGATTGGGTCTAATGGTGTTCCGTTTGGAATAATTTATGGAGTATGGACAAAAACTTTACTCCAATAGCGGTGAAGCTTCGGGCATTGCCACAAAAGATGTATGAGATCTCCTGGGTCACGCCTACACTTGCCACATAAGGGATCTGCTAGTTTACCCATCTTGAAAAGCCTAACAGAGGTGTAGTGCACCCGCATTAGTATATACAGTTGCGACACCTTCTGGGATACATTTAGTGAACATATGGGAATAGACTGTACAGCCTCCACCCATTGCTCTTCTTTGAACGCACCCACATCCCCATCCCACTGGGACTTTACTGTAGTAGGGTATGCCTGGAGGTGTGTCTGCAATAACATATGATAGCACTGAGAAATGATTCCCTTGGTACCAGTGCTGGAGCTTAGCAAGTGAAAGATAGTTGTAGGGGAGCATATCCAGTCTCCTGAATCACAATGCACCCTGATCGCATGTCTTAGTTGAATGTATGGGTATATGATAGTGTCTGGCAATGAGAATTTCTGCTGTAGGTCTCTAAAGGTCATCAGACTCCCATTTTGAAAAATATGTTTCAGGTGTGTTACACCAAAGCTGCTCCATCCGGGTCCTTGCTCTAGTTCAGCAATCTCTACATAGGTTTTGTTGCCACAGATAGGACTATATTCTGTGACCCCCGTAGCCCCCTTCAGTTTTTTTCCCCTCATTCGATAATATTTGGATTAGTTCCAACGTTGGTAGTTGTTGATTTGATTTTTGGAACAACTGCATCTCCAGCCCCTCAGGGAGGGACAAATCGCTCCCGACCTGATTAGTAGTAGGCGGGGTGATGAGCCCTCGGTGTTAGGGGCCATAGATCCCACCAGGTGCTGGAGATGGGCCGCTATGTAGTATATCCAGGGGTTGGGCAAAGCTAGCCCCCCCCCCATTGTCTTTAGAGTTCTGCAGTTGCTTCAACTTTATTCTGGGGGGTTTGGCTCCCCACAACAAGTGTCGAAAAAGAGTTTACTACCCTGAAAACTTTCAGAGGAATTTCAATAGGTGTATTATGAAGGAAGTTAAGAGTTGGGGCATCAAGATCAACTTGATCAGATTAGTCCTTCCTGCTAGTGACATTTTGAGTTTCGACCAGATGTTTATTTTATCCCAGAAATGGGTTAACAGGGTAGATATTGAGGCAATAGTACTCACATATGTGGGGATACCTGTATGCCCAAATACTTGAAATTGGAGACCACTGGCACAGGACATAATGCATGTGAATGTACAATGGGATCCCCATCGAGCATCATCAAAGCTGACTTGCTCCAATTGATCGTGAGACCGGAATAGTGACCAAAATCACTGCCATCGTCTCTGAGGCGTCCCTCAGAAACAACATCATATCATCTGCATACAGCATTATCTTTTCATGCATGTCACCATACTGAAACCCAGTAATCTTCGGGGTACTACGAATCAGAGATGCAAGCGGCTCTATTGCTATCGCAAAGAGCAGGGGGGACAGGGGGCATCCCTGCCTCATTCCCCTACCCAGGGCGAACGCTTGTGAAGTCCTATCCGAAACTCTGATGGCTGCCCAAGGAGAGTCATATAATAACCTAACCCAGGCTATGAAACGTTTCCCAAAGTTAAAGCGCATCAGCACCGCCCAAAGATATCTCCAGCCGACGCTGTCAAACACCTTGTTGGAATCCAGGGACAAAAGGGCCCTTTGACCACTGTTATCTGCTGGTATCTGCATATTTAAAAATAAACGTCTAAGGTTGGTGGCAGTTGACTTCTGTGGCATAAAACCCGCCTTATCAGGATGGATAATAGAGGAGATGACCTCATTGACCCATAGCGCCAAGACCTTAGCCAGGATCTTGACATCACTCTGAAGGAGAGAAATAGGCCTGTAGGAGCCAGGGTCCATGGGGTCTTTGCCAGGTTTTAATAATAAAACTACACTAGCTCTAGTCATTGATTCAGGAAGAAGACCCTCCAAGGATACAATAACCACTTCTCTACCCCCGTATGCAGAATGAGAGCCGGGAAGTGGTTCAGTTATCCTGACTGGGCGTCATATGACGTCCAGCTGGATAACATGCCAGTGCGCGCCCGGGGGGGGGGGGGGGGGCACGCATCATGGGGATTGGTGGTGTGGTGGGTCAGTCTCATCCACCGCATTACCAATCTCAGTAAAGTGCTTCCATCGGACCAATCACGGCTGGTCACAGTGTAAACAGGAAGAGCCGTTTATTGGCTTTTCCTCTACTCGGGTCTGCAGACCTGAGTAGTGGAGAGCCGATTGGCTGCTCTCCTGACAGGGGCGGTCTGTGCTGATGATTTATCAGTGCTGCCCCCACTCAGACCACCACCTTAGACCACCAGGGAGAGCCCACCCAGGACCCCCAGGGAGCCCATCCTGACCATCAGGGAGACAACCCTAGACCACCAGGTAAGGGGCACAGTGCCCAACATAGATAGTGCCACCTTCAGATGCCACCCTAGACCACGAGGGAAATGGCCCCTATTACTGCATCTGCCCACCGGTGTCCACCAGTGCTATCTACCAGTGCCACCTATGAGTGCCCATCAGTGCTGCCTATGAGTGCTCGTCAGTGACGCATATCAGTGCCTCATCATCAGTGCCACCTCATCAGTGCCAATCAGTACTGCCTTCATCAGTGATGGAGAAAATTTACTTATTTACAAATTTTTGTGAAAGAAACCGAGAAAAAAACTTTTTTTTCCCCTCAACATTTTCGGTCTTTTTTTATTTGTAGTGCAAAAATAAAAACAGCAGAGGTGATCAAATACCACCAAAAGAAAGCTCTATTTGTGGGAACAAAATTATAAAAATTTTGTTTGGGTACAAGGTTGCATGACCGCGCAATTATTCAAAGCACAACAGCACTGAAAGCTGAAAATTGGTCTGGTAGGGAAGTGTTCTAAGTGCATGGTATTGAAGTGGTTAAGAACATCTAACGGTTTGGGCAACAATATTTCACCATATTGAGTGTACACTTCCATTAGAATAATGTCACCCCCTGGAGCCTTATTGGAAGGGACATGCCACCTCCTGCAATTCCTCTAGTGTGAATGGAGCCTCTAACCTGTCAGCATTCGATAGGGGCTTAAAAGGTATACTTTCTAGGTACTTATCCAATGCTTCATCGGAATAGCCATCTCGTGCGCTATATACAGTGGCTACAGAAAGTATTCAGACCCCCTTAAATTTTTCACTCTTTGTTATATTGCAGCCATTTGCTAAAATCATTTAAGTTCATTTTTTTTCCCTCATTAATGTACACACAGCACCCCATATTGACAGAAAAACACAGAATTGTTGACATTTTTGCAGATTCATTAAAAAAGAAAAAAACTGAAATATCACATGGTCCTAAGTATTCAGACCCTTTGCTCAGTATTTAGTAGAAGCACCCTTTTGATCTAATACAGCCATGAGTCTTTTTGGGAAAGATGCAACAAGTTTTTCACACCTGGATTTGGGAATCCTCTGAAATTCCTCCTTGCAGATTCTCTCCAGTCCTGTCAGGTTGGATGGTAAACGTTGGTGGACAGCCATTTTTAGGTCTCTCCAGAGATGCTCAATTGGGTTTAAGTCAGGGCTCTGGCTGGGCCATTCAAGAACAGTCACAGAGTTTTGTAAAGCCACTCCATTATTTTAGCTGTGTGCTTAGGGTCATCGTCTTGTTGGAAGGTAAACCTTCAGCCTAGTCTGAGGTCCTGAGCACTCTGGAGAAGGGTTTTGTCCAGGATATCCCTGTACTTGGCCGCATTCATCTTTTCCTCGATTGCAACGTCCTGTCCCTGCAGCTGAAAAACACCCTCACAGCAAGATGCTGCCACCACCATGCTTCACTGTTGGGACTGTATTGGACAGGTGATGAGCAGTGCCTGGTTTTCTCCACACATACAGCTTAGAATTAAGGCCAAAAAGTTTTATCTTGGTCTCATTAGACCAGAGAATCTTATTTCTCACCATCTTAAAGTCCTTCATGTGTTTTTTAGCAAACTCCATGCAGGCTTTCATGTGTCTGGCACTGAGGAGAGGCTTCCGTCGGGCCACTCTGCCATAAAGCCCCGACTGGTGGAGGGCTGCAGTGATGGTTGACTTTCTACAACTTTCTACCATCTCCCGACTTCATCTCTGGAGCTCAGCCACAGTGATCTTTGGGTTCTTCTTTACCCCTCTCACCAAGGCTCGTCTCCCCTGATAGCTTTGTTTGGCCGGACGGTCAGCTCTAGAAAGGGTTCTGGTCGTCCCAAACATCTTCCATTAAAGGCAGTTCCTTTGACCTCATGATTCTCATTTGCTCTGACATGCACTGTGAGCTGTAAGGTCTTATATAGACAGGTGTGTGGCTTTCCTAATCAAGTCCAATCAGTATAATCAAACACAGCTGGACTCAAATGAAGGTGTAGAACCATCTCAAGGATGATCAGAAGAAATGGACAACACCTGAGTTAAATATATGAGTGTCACAGCAAAGGGTCTGAATACTTAGGACCATGTGATATTTCAGTTTTTCTTTTTTAATAAATCTGCAAAAATGTCAACAATTCTGTGTTTTTCTGTCAATATGGGGTGCTGGGTGTACATTAATGAGGAAAATAAATTAACTTAAATGATTTTAGCAAATGGCTGCAATATAACAAAGAGTGAAAAATTTAAGGGGGTCTAAAATACTTTCCGTACCCACTGTACCTTGGCATAGAAAATCAGCTATTTCCTGGATCATTAAATCAGGGTTGTTAATTATTCGTCTGTTGGAGGATCGAATGGCACCAATTGCTGGGGATTGATTTTGGGATCTGGCAATTTTAGCTAAGAGGCGACCCATTTTCTCCCCCTCTTCATAGAATGCTAATTTTGTGAAAAACCATTTAAGCTCCGCAGTGGAGGATCTCAGGTGGGCCAGGGAATCCTGTGCCGCCATCCACCTCTCCTTTGCTTCGGCAGAAGAGTCAGCAATATATGATAGTTCATGCTGTCTCCATTTGGTCAAGTAATGGAGAGGAATTCCTTCTCACCTGGTTAATTTCAGCTATAAAGGTCCTCCTAAGATATGGTTTAAAGGTTTCCCATTTTAGTATGACATCGGTGAGATGTGCATGATTGCGGAAGAATTGGTTAATTTAGGCTACCACTACCTTCTTTGGTTAATCATGGCGAGGCATGTTCTGAGTGGAACCTGTCCTGTTAAACCACTGTATGGTCTTGGCCACAGTGCTGCAGCTCAGTTTCAGGGTCTTGGCAATCTTCATGTAGAGCAACAATTTTTTTTTTTCAGATCCTCAGAGAGTTCTTTGCCATGAGGTGCCATGTTGAACTTCCAGTGACCAGAATGAGAGCAATAACGCCAAATTTAACACACCTGCTCCCCATTCACACCTGAGACCTTGTAACAGTAACGAGCCACATGACACCAGGATGGGAAAATGGCTAATTGGGCCCGATTTGGACATTTTCACTTAGTGTACTCACTTTTGTTGCCAGAGGTTTAGACATTGATGGCTGTGTGTTGAGTTATTTTGAGGGGACAGCAAATTTACACTGTTATACAAGCTGTACACTCACTACTTTACATTGTAGCAAAGTGTCATTTCTTCAGTGTTGTCACATGAAAAGATATAAAATATTTACAAAAAATGTGAGGGGTGTACTCACTTTTGTGAAATTTATTGATTTCTTTTTTTTCCCCCCTTCTATTGGTTGAACTAGATGGTGTCTTTTTCAACCAGACTAACTATGTAGCTCTACCCACATGGTTGTTTCTTTTATTTACTACAGTAGAAGTGTTAAGATAACCCAAACTTTTTTCTTTCTTCGTATTTCTATTAGACTGTATTGTACTTGTATTTAACATACAACAATTTGAGAAAAAAAAAAAAAGAATAACTTGTATAGACTCGTTTGAGGAAATATGTGCTTTTGTCGCC
>BLSH010527132.1:1890682-1904681 GCA_018402905.1 Glandirana rugosa | reverse complement strand
AAGGAAATATAAAATATATATATACACACACACACACACACACACACACATACATACATACATACACACACACACACACACACACACACACACACAAAAATGTATAAACAACAAAAATAAACAAAAAACTACTGACACTGTCCACTGCTCTACTGACACCGTCCATCCATAACCATCAGCCAACCTCCCCCACTGAAAAAAAATAATGCAAAAATAAAATAACTGTCTATTGATTACTGACACTGAACATACTACTCACCACCATATATTCCATTCTCTTCTCCTGCACATACTACCCATTGGCATATACTCTGCACTCCTCTCCCTTAGCTGATCATTATATTAGTATCACTGCTCGTCAGTGTCAGTTAAGCCAGCTATAGATGATTAGAATCTTGATGGCTTAGCAGGGGCCGGCTAAGATTTAAACCATCTATGGGTGCACCCCTGAACTCAGCACATTGTACACCTCTGCTCATCTTTGGTAAGAATAAAATACAAAATATGCATTG
Source organism: Glandirana rugosa (assembly GCA_018402905.1). Taxonomy (NCBI): domain Eukaryota; kingdom Metazoa; phylum Chordata; class Amphibia; order Anura; family Ranidae; genus Glandirana; species Glandirana rugosa. Next base: position 1,904,169 of record BLSH010527132.1, on the reverse strand, counting down.
AAAAGTTTTTTTCTCCACCTTTTCTTCGTAGCATTTGGTAGTCACATCCCCAAAAATTCAAAGTAGTGTCTTTTTTTATCTCATGGACGAAATTTGAGAAATAACATATATATCATACAATCATTCCATACACACATACACTGCAGATATCATTTGAGGAAAATATGCTTATAAAATAGTTTACCATTTGGGAATAAAAAAAATAAATATGTCCCCGGATTTCATTTTAAAAATCTGGTCACCTTAGCATTGAGTGCCTCTGAACACATAGGGCCCTATATACAGGTAGGACTGCCAGGTAAAATTAAAATGAAAGCCAGGTAAATCTAAAATTTCAAGTTTAAGCCAGAGCAGAGATAGAAAGAAAATTGTCTAAAGGGGACGCTTGTTCCCATGACATCTGTCTAAAAGCTTGTTTATACAGGCAGCAATGAGATGGTAAAAATATATGATTGAGCCATGGTTTAAATTCCCCCCTCAAGCTGCAGTGACAGCCAGATGAGGCTGTACACATGCAGCAAAAATTAGACCCAATGTTGGATTTAGTGAGCAGTACCACCTCCAATTCAAGTGAATAGACCCATGCTGCAACTTTGTGCAATATATGCGTTTGTGGTGCAGACTATTCAGGGATAAAACAGGCGGTAAGCATGCAACATATTTCCTAAGCACCTGTCAACTGCCCTCTCAAAAGCAATCCACTGCAGATCACTTTTCATAGGGGGAGCAAGGGCAGCTGCAAGTGTGAACCACCACTAAAGCTCGGTTCGCACCTATGCAGTCTGCTTTTGGCCATTTCTGCAGTGCTTTTTTCGTTTTCAAACAAACAATTTTACCACGATTGGCGTTTTTTATACTTTTCTTTTTTGGACAAATTTGTGGCTGGGCAGATTAAATTAAAATCATAGGAAAAACACACTACATGCTTTTCTGCAGCTTCTCCATTGAAGTCTATTGAACTAAAGTAAAGTAAAAAGCACCATTTTGCATTTGAAAAAGTCCCTGACCCTTTCCAAAACTGGAGCGGCTGCAAAAAAACATAGATATGAATGTGTCCCATAGGAAACCATGTTAAATTGACTGTAGTTCAAAAAGCACCAAAAAACGCATAGGTGTGAACCGAGCGCCTTAAGCTTTGTACACACGGTTCGACGATTGTACGACCGAACGGCACAAATCGTATGTTGGCTGTTGTATCTTGCATACTGACATGCACAAAACGATCGTACGACCAAGTGTGTAGTGACATGTTATGAACGTTCAGGTGCACGTAATTAGCGTCCGGCCGTTCCTGACATCTGAGCATGCGTGTTTTGCACAATACAACTTGTTGGGCCAACTTTGTATGTCGTATGACCGCTTGTTAGTACTACCAACGTTTTCTAGTCTGCTCATACAACTTCTGTTGTACGTAGGCTGTTCTAATCACGCGTACTAACGGTCGATTTAGCATACAGCGGTCGTTCGTAAGACCTGTTATATACAATCTTCGACCCGTGTGTACGAGGCATTAGAGGGGGATTTTCTTCGTTCAATTCCTGAGTCTACAGAACAGGAAGTGAAGGAAAATCCCTACTTAGCAATAATAGTAATAATAATAATACTATTATTATTAAAATTGACAATGGCTTTAACCTTCCCTTATTCTATCTAAAATGAAAAAAAAAAAAATGTTTTAAATAAAAGGGTTACAGTGCTATGCCTGGATTCAGTAACAAAACTTAGATGTGCAAATGTAACAGAATGGTTTCCCATGAACCCCTATTCCTAGTTGAAATAACTTACATCTTTAGCTTAAATTGTTGTTACATACAGTACTTTACATGACAAAATGAATATTTTAGTTTCCCTTCCTGATGTATTTATTCAGAGAAAAATGTCCTTACCTGGTGCCTGGGCTGAACTAATCTGACAGCTTCACATCATGGTAATGAACACAATCATTACCACCTGTTGATGCCTTTAAACTTTTCCACTATTAACATGTTCAGGGCAAGGTGTGCAACACAGGTTATGTCAAAATATCATATGAACGATGCGTGCAGCAGCTACATTTTGTTTTTATTCTATTTTTTGGTAAAATTATCTTTTCTTACAACATGAATTGATTTACAGGATGATCAGTCCTCACACTGGTAAACATACACATATGATGTAGTTTACCTGTGGCAAGCGTGACATATTAGGTATCTATTTACTCAGCGTAACATCATCATTCACATTATACAAGTTTTTTTCCCAAAAAAGAATACGTTTGATAAATTGCTGTGCAAATACTGTGTAACATAAAAAGATGCAACAGCTGTCATTTTATTGCCTACGGTCTCTGCTAAAAAATATATATAATGATTGGGGGTTTTGAGTAATTTTCTAGTAAAAAATGATGATTTTTACATGTAGGAGAGGAGTTCCAGAATTGGCTTGGGCTGGAAGTGTTTAAAAGTCCTCGTCTGTGCGCTGCTGGAATGTAACTAAAACTATGTGTGTTTACGTGTGCTGCAGTTTTTAAGTTTTACCCTAGGTTCACACTTATGCGTTTTTAGTGCTTTTTTGCAGTTTGCAGAAACGCACTACAGTCCATTTAACATGGTTTCCTATGTACAAGTTCACATCTATGCATTTTGCGGCCAGTGCATTTTTGGGAAGGGTCGGGGACTTTTTTTCTGCGATTTGCGTGTAATAGAATTCAATGGAATCACACCAGAAACGCAAGTGTTGCATTTGTGATGGGATTTTTGATGTCTTTTGTGGCTTTTATTTTAATTCCCTGCTGACAGCTGAACGTTAATAATAAAAAAATTGCCGGCAAAAAAATTGTGAAAAAAATGGCGTGGGGCCCCCCCAGATCCATACCAGGCCCTTTAGGACCCCCACACCAACAGTTTTTAAAAAATGGCATGGGGTCCCCCCAAAATCCATACCAAACCCTTATCCGAGCATGCAGCCCAGCAGGTCAGGAAAGGGAGGGGACAAGCGAGTGCCCCCCTCCCCCTCCTGAACCATACCAGGCCGCATGCCCTCAAAATTTAGTTGTCTGGGTCTGTGGGCGGGGGTAGGGTTGCCACCTCATCCCTTTAACCCTGAACACATATGAATTACACAGCTTGTTCTGAGGCTAATTTAATGCAGATAAGGCACCAAGTGAGTTTAATTACCACCTTAATCAGCCACAGAACCTGTGTAATTAATATGCGTTCGGTTTTAAAGGGATGAGGTGGCAACCCTAGGTGGGGGACTCATCAGAATCTGAAAGCCCCCCTTTAAGAAGGGGGCCCCCATATCCTGGCCCTGCCTTATGTGAATGGGTATTTATTTATTAATTTATTAATAGCTCTGAGCTGTTCTCCCCAGGGCCATCTTCTCCCGCTGCCGTTTCTCCCGGTGCCACCTTCTCTTGCAGCCGTCTCTCCCCCACGCCGTCTTCTCCCACCACTGTCTCTCCCGCTGCTATCTTCTCTTTGCTGCCATCTCTCCCACTGCTGTCTCTTCCCGGTGCCGTCTTCTTGTGCTATCTTCTCCTGCTGCTGTCTTATTCCTTGCCGCCGGATACCCACTGAAAAAAAAAAGCTGCTCTTCTTCTGTGGCTGTCTTCCTCTGTTGTGTTGTCACCCACTGTTTGGTAACTCTTATATAGTCATGGGGCATGGCCATCCGATGACATCACCCAGAGAGTCCGACCCTTATGACATCACGAGGACGGACTCTCCGGGTTATGTCATCGAATGGCCACGCCCCATGGCTATATAAGAGTTGCCAAACAGCGAGCAACAACACAACAGAGGAAGACAGCCACAGAACTTCTTTTTAGCGGGTAACTGGCAGCAAGGAAGAAGACAACAGCAGAAGAAGATAGCACAAGAAGACAGCATCGGAAGAGACGGTTGGCGGGAGAAGACGGCACCAGGAGAGACGGCGGTGGGAGAAGACGGCTTGGGGAGAAGACAGCTCAGAGCTATTAATAAAGGACTTTTTTTTGCATTTCACAGCTTTTTTTCGTGTGAATGGGTAGGGGTACGATATACCTGATACACATTCACTTCTTAAAGGAGAGTTTCCAGATTCCGATAAGCCCCCCTGGCCCGCACACCCTAACAACCACTAACTAGGGTTGTCGTGAAGAGGCCCTTGTCCCCATCAACATAGCTCTGCCCCCCCCAAAGTACCCATCCCCCCATGTTGAGGGCATGCGGCCTGGTATGGTTCAGGAGGGGGCGCTCACTCGTCCCCTCCCTTTCCTGAGCTGTATGCTTGGATAAGGGTTTGGTATGGATTTTGGGTGGGCCCCACGCCATTCTTTAAAAAAAAATTTGGCGTGGGGTGGTCCCCTCCGAATCCATACTAGACTCAAAGGGCCTGGTATGGACCTGGTTGGGACCCCACACTGGTATTTTCGTGATGTTTTTTTCTGGCAATTTTTTTTTAACATTCAACTGTCAGTGAGGAACCCTGCTGACAGCTGATGACTCATCGGTTGTTAAGGACGTGGCGGCCAGCTTCCCGGCCCCCTGCTTAGCAACCAGCTATATACAGTTATACAGTGTGTTTACCGTGTGTTTAAAGGGAAAAAAACAAAAAAAAACCCCTCAAAATGCATGAAAGCTGCATGCAAAAATGCATAAAAAACGAGGGTTTAAAAATGCAAAACGCACTGCAAAACGTGCCTGAAAAACGCAACAAGCGCAACCGCATAAATGTGAACCTGGGCTTACTCAATGACTAGAAGCAGGAAGTTCAGGAGGTCTAACTTCACTCTAACCTTGCTGGCTCAATGCTTGTTCCTGGTCAATTACTGAGAAACGATGCAAATCACATACTGTGCATGCAAGTAACAAGAATTTTCAGAATGAGGTCAGCAATGGTAGCCTACATACTTTTCTCAGCGCTCAAGTTTCTTATGAAAAAGGGACATTTGGCAATGCTGTTTGCTGCCTGTCTGTGACTTCATGTAAGAAATTTAGTCAGAGGTCTTAATTTTGCATGCTTTTTCGGGTATGTGAAAAGCTGTGGAATTAGCATGACAACTAGGGAACTAACACAGACAAAATGATGTCTGCAGTTGCAGCCTACAAATTCTTCTTTCATAGTTCTCCTTTGTAATAGCATTTGAAAGTAAGCAATATAATAATTCCCAGTTTCTGCTTACATTTTAGCACAATACAGTATCTTACATAAGTGAGTAGACCCCTCACATTTTTGTAAATATTTTATTATATCTTTTCATGTGACAACACTGAAGAAATTACACTTTGCTACAATGTAAAGTAGTGAGTGTACAGCTTGTATAACAGTGTAAATTTGCTACCCCCCTCCAAATAATTCAACACACCAGACATTAATGTCTAAACTGCTGGCAACAAAAGTGAGTACACCCTTAAGTGAAAATGTCCAAATTTGGCCCAAAGTGTCAATATTTTGTGTGGCCACCTTTACTTTCCAGCACTTCCTTAAGCCTCTTGGGCATGGAGTTCACCAGAGCTTCACAGGTTGCCACTGGAGTCCTCTTCCACTCCTCCATGACGACATCACAGAGCTGGTGGATGTTAGAGACCTTCCGTTTGAGGATGCCCCACAGATGCTCAATAGGGTTTAGGTCTGGAGATATGCTTGGCCAGTCCATCACCTTTACCCTCCGCTACTTTAGCAAGGCAATGGTCATCTTGGAGGTGTGTTTGGGGTCGTTATCATGTTGGAATATTGCCCTGCGGCCCAGTCTCTGAAGGGAGAGGATCATGCTCTGCTTCAGTATGTCAAAGTACATGTTGGCATTCATGGTTCCCTCAATGAACTGCAGCTCCAGACCATGACACTCCCACCACCATGCTTGACTGTAGTTAAGATACACTTGTCTTTGTACTCCTCACATGGTTGCCGCCACACACGCTTGACACCATCTGAACCAAATAAGTTTATCTTGGTCTCATGAGACCACAGGACATGGTTCCAGTAATCCATGTCCTTAGTCTGCTTTTCTTCAGCAAGCTGTTTGCGGGCTTTCTTGTGCATCATCTTTAGAAGATGCTTCCTTCTGGGACAACAGCCATGCAGACCAATTTGATGCAGTGTGCGGCGAATGGTCTGATCACTGACAGGCTTACCCCCCCACCCCTTAAACCTCTGCAGCAATGCTGGCAGCACTCATACGTCTATTTCCCAAAGACAACCTCTGGATATGATGTTGAGCTTGTGCACTCAACTTCTTTGGTCGACTATGGTGAGGCCTGTTCTGAGTGGAACCTGTCCTCTTAAACTGCTGCATGGTCTTGGCTAATCTTCTTAAAGCCTAGGCTATCTTTATGTGGAGCAACAATTCTTTTTTTCAGATCCTCAGAAAGTTCTTTGCTATGAGGTGCCATGTTGAACTTCCAGTGACCAGTATGAAAGAGTGAGAGCGATAATTTTTTTTTTAACACACCTGCTCCCCATTCATATCTGAGACCTGTAACACTAGCAAGTCAAATGACACAAGGGGGGGGGGGGGGTGGCTAATTGGGCCCAATTTGGACATTTTCACTTAGGGGTACACTCACTTTTGTTGCCAGCGATTTAGACAATAATGGCTGTGTGCAAAGTTATTTTGAGGGGACAGCAAATTGACACTGTTATACAAGCTGTACACTCACTACTTTACATTGTAGCAAAGTGTAATTTCTTCAGTGTTGTCACATGAAAAGGTATAATAAAATATTTACAAAAATGTGAGGTGTGTACTATTTTTTGTGAGATACTGTATATTCACTTTTGTAATGAGTGCCCATTTACTCACCACGCCCAGATGCAAATGCAGGCTTCTTTAAAGCATAATTAAACATTCTACCCTCAACATTAAAAATGGGAGCCAGAAGCTTTTAGCCATGTGCTAGTATGCATAGGATATTGCAACAGTACAGCAGACTTGACAGGCAAGCACCCCCCCCCCCCCCCACCTTGCAGTGTCAGCGCTCCTGTCCGTCACATCCATCTTCTCCTGGTTTTTCTTTTGGGTTCCAGTGCTTTGGCCAGTTGATTTGCCAAGCTGCAAGGATTTCACTCCCACCTATATGCACGGCAGTCACATCATCAATGCACAGAACCGTGCTATAAATGTACACTGAGTTGCGCATGCACCGATCAGTGTTCAGAAGTCCTGACAGCTATTTCCCACAACTCTCTGAGTTCCTAGACCCAGGGAGATAAGTTCCTCGGTTTGCCTTCCTCAGCAGCTCAGAGAAGACATGCCTGACGATGAGGATAGAGAAGTAGCTGGGCATGTGATCATCAACCACGTAAGAGGCCTTCCGCTCAAAATGGGGGTGCAGGCAGCCAGGAAGGAGCTTAAAAACATACAGCTTCCCCAGAAGACCTAGTCATGGTGGGAAGACCGTCCTTGATTGCTACCAAAGTACAAGTACTCTAGTTCCAATGGAGTGGCTTTGCTGTGTCCTTGGGCCTTGGCTCCCTCCAACTATTTGTCTGTGTTACCAGAGTTACCCTGAACTTCACTGAGGGATACTGTTTATGTGGATAAACATACACAGCTGTTTGTGTTCTTAACTGTTCTTCTGAAGTAGAGATGCTCAGTTACACTTTCTGTTGTTATGGAGTCTGATAAGGACTATGCTGTGCCATGAATAGAGTTGGGCCGAACACCCCCTGGTTTCGGTTCCCACCAGAATTCTCAAACATCGCAAGTGTTTGACCCAAACTCCGAACCCTATTAAAGTGTATGGGGTCCATGAAAAATCAAAAGTGCCCATTTTAAAGGCTTATATGCAAGTTATTGGCCATATAACGGGTATGGGGGCCCGGGTACTGCCCTTGGGGACATATACCAATGCATTTTTTTTTGAAAAAAAGATAGTTTTTACAAGAGCAGTGATTTTAATGATGCTTAAAGTGAAACAATAACAATGTAAAATTCCTTTAAATATAGTGTCTGGGAGGGTCCTCTTAATCTGCCTGTAAATGGTGCATCTGTACCGAAGCTGCTGCAGAAAAACTGACATTTATAAAGAAAAAAAAAATGACATTTAAATTTCCGACAATGCAAAAATGGTGTGGAAGCCCCCCAATCCATACCAGGCCTTTTGGGGGTGGTGGCAAGCGTCGTGATTGACAATGGATCTACATCGGGGGACATTGTTATTTTATTTTTAAGGAATTCTCAAAAACTGTGTCTGTATTTGTTTTTATTTATTTGTGCCACTTTTTTTGGTGCCAATGTTACCCCATACTCATTCACATGGGGGGGGGGGGGGATCTGGGGGCCCCCTTGTTAAACTTTGGGCACTAACATCACAGCTGCAGATTGTGTCTCCTTTAGGCATTTAACAGGCTCAGAGGGAGATAAAAATTATTGGCCAATCAAACTTTAGTCTCACCCACCAGCATAAAGGTCAATTCTGATTTGCTGCAGTCGTGACTGGATGTCAACCCTACCAGATATGGGGAGGGTGTGAAGAGGAAGACCGGGGAGAACAGGCTGGGCCAGGAGAGGGCTATATCCAGGAGCTTGGGGAGAAGGCCAGTGTGGACTGGGATTGGGGTTAAAGGGAACCACCAGAGAACTGTGGAGTAGGCTGGGCAGCCTGAAGCGAGCCTGTATCCTGAAAGGGAATAAGAGCTGCACTCTGTCAACAGGGAAGGGGGACCTGGTAGGCCAGGAGGGGACCCACTAGGCACCAGAGAGAACCCTGGAGACATGAGCTAGTACAGTGTGCATGTGCAGGCTAGAGAGGGCTGGCCCAGGGCATTGTGTGCTTCCTCTCACCTGACCCCCAGAGACATGCCAACAGTGCAGGGATTTGCCAAAGAAAATGTGTGACATAAATCTTTCATTCAGACAATCTTGCTTGTTTCAACTGTGTGTTTGGCTGTTTGCCTGTAGTTCAGCTTTAAATAGAAAATGCATATTTTTCTACTATGGACCTATTTACTCGGCAATAACTCATTACTAAAGATAACAAGGTAGTATATACAGTATCTCACAAAAGTGAGTACACCCCTCATATTTTTGTAAATATTTGATTATATCTTTTCACGTGACAACACTGAATACATTACACTTTGCTACAATTTAAAGTAGTGAGTGTACAGCTTGTATAACAGTGTAAATTTGCTGTCCCCTCAAAATAACTCAACCCACAGCCATTAATGTCTAAACCGCTGGCAACAAAAGTGAGTACACCCCTAAATGAAAATGTTCAAATTGGGCCCAAAGTGTCAATATTTTGTGTGGCCACCATTACTTTCCAGCACTGCCTTAACCCTCTTGGGCATGGAGTTCACCAGAGCTTCACAGGTTGCCACTGGAGCCCTCTTCCACTCCTCCATGACAACATCACGGAGTTGGTGGATGTTAGAGACCTGAGGATGCCCCACAGATGCTCAATAAGGTTTAGGTCTGGAGACATGCTTGGCCAGTCCATCACCTTTACCCTCAGCTTCAGCAGTGGTCATCTTGGAGGTGTGTTTGGGGTCATTATCATGTTGGAATACTGCCCTGCAGCCCAGTCTCTGAAGGGAGGGGATCATGCTCTGCTTCAGTATGTCGCAGTACATGTTGGCATTCATGGTTCCTTCATTGATCTGTAGCTCCCCAGTGCCGGCAGCACTCATGCAGCCCCAGACCATGACACTTCCATCACCATGCTTGACTGTAGGCAAGACACACTTGTCTTTGTACTCCTCACCTGGTTGTCGCCACACACGCTTGACACCATCTGAACCAAATAAGTTTATCGTGGTCTCATCAGACCACAGGACATGGTTCCAGTAATCCCTGTCCTTAGTCTGCTTGTCTTCAGCAAACTGTTTGCGGGCTTTCTTTCGCATCATCTTTAGAAGCGACTTCCTTCTGGGACGACAGCCATGCAGACCAATTTGATGCAGTGTGCGATGTATGGTCTGAGCGCTGACAGGCTGACCCCCCCCATTCAACAGCACTCTGACAGCACTCATACATCTATTTTCCAAGATCAACCTTTGGATATGACGCTGAGTACGTGCACTCAACTTCTTTGGTTGACCATGGCGAGGCCTGTTCTGAGTGGAACCTGTCCTGTTAAACTGCTGTATGGTCTTGGCCACCGTGCTGCAGCTCAGTTTCAGGGTCTTGGCAATCTTCTTATAGCCTAGGCCATCTTTATGTAGAGCAACAATTCTTTTTTCAGATCCTCAGAGAGTTCTTTGCCATGTGGTGCCATGTTGAACTTCCAGTGACCAGTATAAGAGAGTGAGAGTGATAACACCAAATTTAACACACCTACTCGCTATTCATACCTGAGACCTTTTTACCCTAACCAGTCACATGACACCAGTGAGGGAAAATGGCTAATTGGCCCAATTTGGACATTCTCATTCAGGGGTGTATTCACTTTTCTTGCCAGCGGTTTAGACATTAATGGCTGTGTGTTGAGTTATTTTGAGGGGACAGCAAATTTACACTGTTATACAAGCTGTACACTCACTACTTTACATTGTAGCAAAGTGTCATTTCTTCAGTGTTGTCACATGAAAAGATATAATAAAATATTTACAAAAACGTGAGCGGTGTACTTACTTTTGTGAGATACTGTATATTGTTTTTATAAGGACAAACAAGGCTTCCTTTTCATGATATTGTCTTACAACAATGATTTTTTTCCTGCAATCTTAAGACAATAAAGCGCACCAAACTCAAACAACATGCACTTTCTTTCTGAGCAGTGTTAGTTTAGCCACTTAATGGCTAATTAGTTGCTGGATTGATTTTACAAGCAACACGAGGGGGCTCCCTCCTCTTGACACCTTCAATGGCCTTCTCTGGCTCTCCCATCCGACCAGGAAACCCGAGAGTGCAGCCGACGGTTCCGTCAGCTGACCATAGAGCTGATCAGGGAATTTCCAGTTTTGCCGGATATCAGCAAACCATTCCTGGTTTGAAAAAAGCATCAGATCATACTGATCTACTGATCATATTGATCTTGGCAGACCCCAGATCTCTCAGTAAAGAGTGCCTGTCACTGCCTATTACTATCAATACCTTATGACAACAATAAAAGTGATAAAAAAAATTATTAGGACGAGCTGATTAGCTCATGGGGATCAGCTTTCCGGAGGAAACAGAGTCAGCGTGGAGGCTTTTTGGGGTGCACTGGTCAAGAATGGTGCTAACTGTATCACCCACTGTTCTTTTGGCCATCCTTTGCGAAGAGTGACTCTTTCAAAAGCCGTGAGATATGCCTCCATGTCATCTGCGGGTGTTCTCTTCTGCATGTGGTAAGAGGTGGTAAGAGGTGCTTACCAACAGTGTTTCCACTGTCACCGGAGGTGCTGGTTCCTTCTTTAATTCCAGCAGTGCCTCCACAAACTGTCGGTTCATTTCCCGTTGAGCCACTTGTGCTGCAATGGCCTGGCGACTCTCCTCCCGCTGAGCCTCATGCTGTCGGCGACTCTCCTCTCGCTGAGCTGCAGCGGCCTCTGCGACCTGACGGTTGGTTTCCCGCTGATCTGCATTGCTTTACAGCAGGGACTTCAACAATTCCACCTATATTGGAAGGGTGCCCGTTGAACTCCACCATGTGTGGAAGATCAGCTCGTGGGGATCAGCTTTCTGGAGGAAACAGAGTCAGCATGGAGGCAACTTTCCTTAAAATCTGGCAGCTTGCCAGGTTTATTGATAAATAAGGTTTTCGGGTAAAACAAAGCAAAACATAAAAATAAGTCCTTGCCACCCGGCGCTAAACTAGACAGTATAGTTTCCTCCCCATATGGTGGGGGGCAGGCCCCGACACCCACAAAACATAAGCAAAAATGCAAATCTTTGACTTTTAAAGTCCAAACAGACACAGAGCTCCCTCAGATCCCTTTCTGAGTTTCAGGTCAGAACTAGAGTGTGTTCTCTTCCTGGTTATTTAAACCACCTACTGGTGGACTCCAGTTGACTACAAACTCCGGACCGAAACCAGCCCTGCCATGGTGGCTGGTAAAATCCGGACCGGACGCTTAATCCAGTCCAAATGAACGCATACGAGGTGACAGGTAGCATCCGTCTATCACTTTGCCTCGCATACCATCACAATATATATATATATATATATATATATATGCAAAGTATCTCACAAAAGTGAGTACACCCCTCACATTTTTGTAAATATTTAATTATATCTTTTCATGTGACAACACTGAAGAAATGACACTTTGCTACAATGTAAAGTAGTGAGCATACAGCTTGTATAACAGTGTAAATTTGCTGTTCCCTCAAAATAACTCAACCCACAGCCATTAATATCTAAACTGCTGGCAACAAAAGTGAGTACACCCATAAGTAAACATGTCCAAATTGGGCCCAATGAGCCATTTTACCTCTCCGATGTCATGTGACTTGTTCGTGTTACAAGGTCTCAGGTGTGAATTGGGAGCAGGTGTATTAAATTTGGTGTTATCACTCTCACACTCTCATAATGGTCACTGGAAGTTCAACATGGCACCTCATGGCAAAATTGTTGCTCTACATAAAGATGGCCTAAGCTAAAAGAAGATTGCCCAGACCCTGAAATTGAGCTGCAACATGGTGGCCAAGACCATACAGCGGTTTAACAGGACAGGTTCAACTCAAAACAGGTCTCGCCATGGTCGACCTCTGAAGTTGAGTGCATGTGCTCAGCGTCATATCCTGAGGTTGTCTTTGGGAAATAGACGTATGAGTGCTGCCAGCATTGCTGCAGAAGTTGAAGTGGTGGGGAGTCAGCCTGTCAGTGCTCAGACCATATGCGCACACTGCATCAAATTGGTCTGCATGGCTGTAATCCCAGAAGGAAGCCTCTTCTAAAGATCATGCACAAGAAAGCCCACAAACAGTTTGCTGAAGACAAGCACAGTAAGGGCATGGATTACTGGAACCATGTCCTGTGGTCTGATGAGATCAAGATAAACTTATTTGTTTCAGATGGTGTCAATCGTGTGTGGCGGAAACCAGGTGAGGAGTACAAAGACAAGTGTGTCTTGCCTCCAGTCAAGCATGGTGGTGGGAGTGTATGGTCTGGGGCTGCATGAGTGCTGCCGTCACTTGGGAGCTACAGTTCATTGAGGGAATCATGAATGCTAACATCTACTGTGACATACTGAAGCAGAGCATGATCCTCTCCCTTTGGAGACTGGGCCGCAGGGCAATATTCCAACATGATAGCGACCCCAAACACACCTCCAAGACAACCACTGCCTTGCTAAAGAAGCTGAGGGTAAAGCCGATGGACTGGCCAAGCATGTCTCCAGACCTAAACCCTATTGAGCATCTGTGGGGCATCCTCAAATGGAAGGTGGAGGAGTGTCACTTTTGTTGCCAGCGGTTTAGACATTAATGGCTGTGTGTTGAGTTATTTTGAGGGGGCAGCAAATTTATACTGTTATACAAGCTGTACACTCACTACTTTACATAATAGCAAAGTGTCATTTCTTCAGTGTTGTCACATGAAAAGTGAGGGTGGTGGTACGAACTGACCTCCGTTCTGTGTGAACAGAAACATGAGGAG
>BLSH010527132.1:1868334-1887450 GCA_018402905.1 Glandirana rugosa | reverse complement strand
GTGGATAAAATGAACCGTTCAAAAGACTCATTATGCCTCATAGAATATACATTGGGGTGTTTACTTTCCAAAATGGGGTCATTTTTTGGGCGTTTCCATTGCCCTTGTGCTCCAGGACCTTCAAAAATGCAAGAGGTAGTCAGGAAATGATATGTGTAATTTATGTCCTTAGAACGCCTGATGGTGTTCCCTGCATGTTGGACCTCTGTATGTCGCCAGGCTGTGTAAAAGTGTCACACATGTGATATCTGAATTAAATGTATTGTAATACTTTCGTGCTCACTAAATAACGATTGCTAAAAGTACTGTGGCAGCAGCTGTCGCAGAAATAGTTATCCTTACTATAATGTCAGAAATTAAAAAAAAGGGGGGGGGGGGTTGCTCAGCGCTTGTCACATGTAAACTGCAGTATCTTCAATTCTAATGACTGCTAATAATAAATTAAATAACTGTGCACTAAAAACCAATAATGTTCTTGTATAAATTAATATAAAATTGTGTCTCAAGGCTGGACACCATTCAATAAATAAATATATATTGTGCTGGTGCTAATACATAAATAAATAGCATATGTGTCTCAAGGCTGGACACTGATACATCACAAACGTATATCCGTATATATATATAAATAATAATAAACAGTGTGTCCATTAAAGTGCTGTAGTGCAATCTTAATTTCTTCAAATAATTATAGATATCTTCATTAGAATATCCCCAGGTAGAAGTCACGAGTGGCGTGACGTAAAGCGTAGGGCGTGAGCGGAGGTGAACGGTATTTGATGTACCTTAAAGGGACGAGCTCGCAGCTCGTGGAGATATGCAATTTTTAAAATTTCAAATGTGAGTGTTTTTAATCTTTATTTAAATAAATCACCATTTACTACTTTATTACATTATGGAGTCTGCTTAAATCCTTTTTTCACATATGCTGAGAATGTAATTGAAGAGCATTAACGTGGAGGAACTAAACATATCATAGGAGAAAAGTGACCTTTATTTTGAAAGCAGTGAGAGACCCCCGGTGGAGGAACATCGTTACTACATCTGCTAATCAAAGAAACCTTTACGTGCTATAGCCCTAGCACAATCAGGTGAGAGGCTAGAGCATTTAAAGGAGCACAGAGTGGATCATAGTCACAAAAGCTTTTTGTTTCACAAATCACCATTAATTATCACTGGTTATCGAAGGAAAAATACGAGAGTTAATGAAGATATCTATAATAATTTGAAGAAATTAAGATTGCGCTACAGCACTTTAATGGACACACTGTTTATTATATATATATATATATATATATATATACGGATATACATTTGTGATGTATCAGTGTCCAGCCTTGAGACACATGCTATTTATTTATGTATTAGCACCAGCACAATATATATTTATTTATTGAATGGTGTCCAGCCTTGAGACACAATTTTATATTCATTTATGGTGTAAACAGTGTAAAAAATTGGCTGCGCTAGATAAATGAGCAAAAAGACATTAAGAACAGTCTATGTATTCCTCCTTATAATGACTCCAAAATAGCAAACATGTATGTTGATAGCAGAAAGGGAACAACACCCCGTGCACTCAAATTAATGTATATCCACCACCAAACAATTAAAGGCTTACCAGACGCACCTGGAAGCCAGGCATTCAAGTATCCACAATCTCTGAGATGATTAGTCAGGGTTAAATCTCCTTCCTACAGCCTCCACAGTGTGTGGGAAATAGCTCTCCTCTAATAAGCATCCGGAACACTGCCACTCCAAAGTTACTCACAGGCACAGGTACCGAGCAAGAAGAAGAGAGGCCCACATAGTGAAGTACAGTATTGGAAAGTTTAATAGACACTGTTCAGGGTACTCACATAAAACTCAGCATAAAAAGCGTTGTGACCATAGACCGGCCGGTCCTCATGTAAACAAAAACGGATGGTGACGTTAGATTCCGAAAACGAATCATTCGAAAATGAATATGGCAAAACAAAATTATTAATCTAACGAACTAACCCCAAAGTAAACAAAATTAATTTTTGAATGAATAGAATAGAATAGAATAAAAACAGAATAGAAAAAATAGAATAGAATAAAAGAGGCTAGAATAGAAAATAAAGAAATATAATAGAATAGACTAACTAACTAATAATATAACCAAGGAATAGAATAGAATAGAAAAAACAGAATAGGGTAGAATAGAAAATAAAGAAATGGAATAAAACTGAACAGAATAGAATAGAAAGGAATATAAAATAAAATAATATAATAGAATAAAATAGGATAGAATAGAAAAGAATAGAACAAAATATAATTATTACAAAATTCGCATTTCAGATCAGTTAGAAAATAACGATTATATGAAACAAATTCAAATATACAAAAGAATCATTCTAACATAACGAATATGATTAAACAAAATTATTTACTTACCGAACAATTCCAAAATGAAACCAAATGAATCTCCCCATCACCGCTGATGTTCTCAAGTCTCCAACAGAAAGCTGCAACATACAGTATAAATATATATATATACACTTGCAATCAGAAATATTCAACCCCTAAAGAATTTTAAGGATTTATAAATAAAAATCTTTTCAAAGTGCAGGATTCTGCTTTGGATGGCTTCTTATTCAGTTTAGTGATACATAAAATAAACACAGAAAATGTATGATGTAGTATTTGTGTGTAACAGTATATTTTGTTAAGATCGCCATGTCACAATTATTCAACCCCTATATAATATTGTTGTTTCTAAAGCTTTCTGACAGTTTTTATGGCCGGAAGTGGAGCTGAAACTCTCACAATTTCATCAAGGGCCCTTAGCAACTTAGTCAGGACAGCTAAGAAAACCCCCATGTGACTGCAAGACAGCTACAGGATGACATGATGAAGGCTGGCACAAGTGCTTCAGTGGCAACTATAAGACGTGCACTGAATAATCAAGGACTTCATGGCCGGACCCCAAGACGCACTCCACTCTTGACCTCAAGGAACATCAGGAGTCGACTACAATATGCCAGGAGGAATTTGGACAAAACTACAGAGTTCTGGGAGACAGTTCTATGGACTGATGAAACCAAACTGGAACTTTTTGGACATATGGACCAGCGGTATGTCTGGCGTGCAAAAGGTCAGGCTTATGACCAGAAGAATACCATCTCCACGGTCAAGCATGGAGGTGGGTCAATAATGATGTGGGGCTGTTTTTCTGCGGCAGGAACTGGCAATCTTGATTGTGTACCTGGCATCATGGATTCCCAGGAATATCTGGTCATTTTGAAGAAGAATGTGATGCCTTCTGTTGACAAAATAACTCAAATACGTATCAATAAATATTGTTTGTTATTTCACAAGTTTTTTTTTTTCATTTATTTTCATTATCTTTCATCAACATCACTGTATTGTCTGTTGAGGTGAGGGGGTTGAATATTTCTGATTGCAAGTGTATATGCCATGGATTCTGTGCACAATTTGACCAGGAATCTTCCTGCACCCTTTGCTGATAATACATTGGATGTATGTGTATCGTTTCCTGCAATTCAATGGACAATGTACAGTGCTGTTGTTGTGGAGTTGTTTCCCCCTAGTGTTGGCCTGGATTCCATGTTGTCATTTTCCAAAGGTAGAGTACTGAGCAGAGCAAAGCATACAGGGAATTGTAGTCCCAGGACTCAAGTTTCACATTCAGATTGAACTGTTTAGGACTACAATTACCAGATGGCTGAGAGGGAAGAGCAGACTGCTGGGAGAGCTAATAAAAAGTCTGTGCTAGGCCTAGATCGCTCGCTTGGGACCCTGGCCTGGATCTGCAAACAGGGACTCTGTGACTGGGTGTGTGGTGGCCGAGTCGTGGCCTGTGCAAGAAAGAGTCACCCCACGTGTATCCTAGGGGTATCTGCGGACATCATCGCTTCACTGTCCAGCAGAAACCTGAAGGCCTCTTCTGCTCCATCTACAACACATTTACCACTGATCCAAGTGGGCCGCGGCATGGTGCGACGGAGGTCAGACGCCATCCCCTGAGGCAGGACCCTGAGGGAGAACATGTAAAGCCACTATCATCATCATCCGCATCATCAATTGTAGTATCGGTGAGCGGGCACCTGCAAATCCAGCTACATAGACACTGTATACAGACACCATTGTCTTTATTCACCTTGCTGGTACCTGTAGTACCACAGGATACAAGGATACAAGTCCATCCAGCTACATAGACACTGTATACAGACACCATTGTCTTTATTCACCTTGCTGGTACCTGTAGTACCACAGGTTACAAGTCCATCCAGCTACATAGACACTGTATACAGACACCATTGTCTTTATTCCCCTTGCTGATGCCTGTAGTGCCACAGGATACAATACCTATAAGCAAACAGTCACAGTGATCACTTTGTACTAAAACAACACCGGAAGATTCTGCATTCTTTGCTTGCTAAAACCATACCAGCTGAATTGCTCTGCTCTACCATTCAGGATTGTTTCATACACAGTTCTTTACATGCTAGCTGAAGACCTAAGGACTTCAACTTTAATACAGAGCTACCTTTAACATTTTTGTTTCTTATCCTCCTCAGTCTGAGCAAGTGACAATTGTTATTGAATCTAAGGGGGTTTTCTTCAGCTATCTGGGTCTCTGTTTAAAGTGGCCAGTCGAGTTACAAATCCAACAGTTTACTGAATATTTGCTAATTGTTATAGTGTTATGTTCCTGTGGGCTGAGGTACATAAAGAAGTGGTTTGACATAATCAAAAGTCATTCCCCTGCCTTTCTTCTGCCTGTTCACATAGGTATCAATTGAGTGAACAAAGGTTTGACTGTATTTAATTATATTGTGACTCTTTGCATTTCTTACTAACAAATATTCTTTACCAGCATAATTGCATTCACCAATAGTGATCTGTTACATAAGATACTCATATAACCTACAAGTTTATATTGTTCACTTTGATATACATTATTGCTACTGTAGCAGGGGTCTGCTTTGCTGCCCGCTATTTCTGAGGTTTTGCTGAGGGGCCACTGAAATTATGCAGACTCTTTTAGCATGGAGCATATGTATATTTATGCCTGCATTTCAGAGACAGAGTGCAGTGTTGTCGTGTGGAGCAGACTCCCTCTAGTGGCCAAAGAAAGGAAGATGATACTGTCACGTTTTTTTTTTACAATCACAGTCTTTATTCCAGCAGAGAAAAAAGGAGGGGGAGGGGGAATCCTTAAGGCGCTTCCAAGCAGGTATGATGGTTGTTATGAACAATGTTAATATTTCACAATACTGTGGGTTGTGGGTCGTTATCCAGAGGATTACCTGATTAATTGATGTTTAGGACAAATGTTTCTGGGACAATCCAAGTTCGTTGTGAAAAAGTCTAAAATGTATTGACAATTCATAAAATTGATAAAAAGGTTAAAAGCAGCACTTACATCAGAAAGTAGCCTGTCACCACATGAGAGCCACATGGGAGCCAGGGTGTACCAACATGGAGGGGTCCCTTCCAGTCTGACACTGGACGCGTGGTGTGGCTGAGATGGAGAGGATGGAAGGAGCCAATGGAGGTGTGCTGCCAGGCAGGGATATGGAGGCTCTTTAAAGGTGAGCTGCGTGGCTGCAGCTATCCGGGTGTGTGTGTCGAGTGCTGATGGACGGCCCTGGTGTTGAGGAGGATCAGCGTTGCGGTCCACGATGACGTCACTCGTCGGGCCGCGTGTGCCGGTCTTTGTGATGGACAAGGTCAGGGGTACTTTCTGACAGTGTGGCTGTGGAGGAAGACTGGTCCCGTCACGCTGACTACAAGTTCATTCAACTATGTAAAAAAGAAGTTTACTGGATTTTCCGTTTAGATACTTTGGCCCCAAAAGAGCTGAATGAGGAAATGGAAACAAATCATCTAATCTAATATCTAATCATTGTCCCTAATCTAATCTAATCATTGTCCCTAAAAATAAAAAATTTTTTTTTTTTTTTTTTAAAAGATTTTTTTTTTTTACATTAAATTTTTTGAAAAGTTTTTTTTTTTTTTTGGGGGATTTTTCATGAACTGTCCTTAAATTTAGAGTTAATACAATAACAGCTGCATACTGTGATTTATGTGTTACATTGTAATTTAACCATGTTTTAATTTTACACCTTTATTGTAAAGGGCTCTAATATGGAGGGGTTAACAGATTCCCCACAGCAAGAACATAGCCCACAGTCACTTCTGGCTCTCCAATTAGCTGTGGGCCCTCCCCTTTCCTTTAAATATCCATTGGTCCTGTCCCGTCACGTGACTTGACAAAGCGGCTATCGTGAAACATGTAGTCAGCATGACGGGACCAGTCTTTCTCCACAGCCGCACTGACAGAAAGTACCTCTGACCTTGTCCATCACAAAGACCGGCACACGCGGCCCGACGAGTGACGTCATCGTGGACCGCAACGCTGATCCTCCTCCACACCAGGGCTGTCCATCGGCACTCGACACACACACCCGGATAGCTGCAGCCACGCAGCTCACCTTTAAAGAGCCTCCATATCCCTGCCTGGCAGCACACCTCCATTGGCTCCTTCCATCCTCTCCATCTCAGCCACACCACGCGTCCAGTGTCAGACTGGAAGGGACCCCTCCATGTTGGTACACCCTGGCTCCCATGTGGCTCTCATGTGGTGACAGGCTACTTTCTGATGTAAGTGCTGCTTTTAACCTTTTTATCAATTTTATGAATTGTCAATACATTTTAGACTTTTTCACAACGAACTTGGATTGTCCCAGAAACATTTGTCCTAAACATCAGTTAATCAGGTAACCCTCTGGATAACGACCCACAACCCACAGTATTGTGAAATATTAACATTGTTCATAACAACCATCATACCTGCTTGGAAGCGCCTTAAGGATTCCCCCTCCTTTTTTCTGTGTACACGCCCATGCTCCATCCCCAGAGCACATCCAGGCAGCATACCTAGCAGGACAGTTAACTTGTTTTTTCCTTCCGGTTGCCAAATAATAATCTCTGTGATCAGCGCCTATCCTATGGTCTCTTTTTTATTCCAGCAGAAGCAGTGCATCTTGGGATTTGTAGTTCACTTCCAGGAAGTTTCCCTTGGACTGCCTTCAGGAAGAACTGCATTTCCCACAGGACTGTGCGGTGGAAAGGGACTTCTGGGGGAAAACGGTGCATCTTGGGGGACTATTTAAGCAAAGACTGTGGCCTGCTTCAGTCTCTTGGAACAGCATGGTCGAACAGCAAGGATCCTGTGTGTCCTTTCCAGGTGGGCTGCAGCCTGAGGCCTACCAACAGCAATCCAGCCAGCTAAATTTCTGCAGTGTCCCAGCCAGTTGCGGTGATACCGTATTCTAAAGGGGGACCAGTGGGACCAGCAAAGCAGCGTTCAAGTCTGTTCCAGAGCCAGCGACATCCATAGAGTGAGCATCGGTCGTTCTGGAGAAGATTTATATTGGTGGCCTATAGCTTCACATTTTCATGACTTGGGTCTGTGATCTCAGGATTCGAGGGAAACAGACTGATGGTTACTAAGCCAGATTAGTTCCCCTTTATACCTGAGTACATAGGTCACTTTAAAAGCCATTCAGGCTGACTGCCTGTATTAATTTGAAGTGCATATTTGAGTCCTTGTTTATACCATTGTATGTCACAGTTTACTATTTTTTTGTCATTTGAATCTCAGTGTGTGGTTTGTTTGAATGTGGAATGTCTCCCAGTAAACAAACCTTCTGTTTACTCCAATTGTGTATGCCTTATTGTGTATTGCAAGTACACTATTGCTAGGTGTGCCAGAAGGGTTTGGATAATTATTTGGGGTTGAGAGGCAGAGGCTCAGGACAAATATAAATCAAATTAGCAGCTGCACGTGAGGGCTCGTTCATCCGGGACATATCTGCTACTCTGCAGTCAACTTCCTTAGTCACCATCCCTACAGGCATCAAGATGAATCCTGCTGCTGCATTCTGTTGGTGTGGCAAAGAATGCACCCGCTCGGAGATGAGTGTGGTAATCAATCTCCCTGGGGAGGCTTGGATTGGAGAGCAAATCAGTCAGGCAGTGAAGACAGTAGCCCCAGATAAGAAAGCATGGGTGATAGATGTCAGGCCAGACCGCGGGGCTTCTCGCACTTACGCACTGTTAGAATGGAAGAAAGAAGTCCCTGAGCACTCTAAAGAAGGGAATGATGTCTTCTGCCATAGACCAGGCCTGGATATAACAAATTCTAGAGGAGGTCCTATGCTCGGACCCAGTCTGGCTTCAGCTGAAGACTTCTGCGGGTGTTATGTCCCTAAAATACCCAGAACTCATCAAAGTAGTGAGAGAAGAAGAGGCCATGTTCCAGGACAAACAAGTAGCAGTTCGTCCAACCTCTGCACCTCTAGCTGAAGTCGGGTCCGTGGGGGGCAGTGGAACAACACTCTGAAATAGCCCCCCTGAAGTCTCAGATGGCACAGGTAATGGAGATGATGACCTTGCTGGCAGCAAAAATCACTCTGACAGCAGATGAGAGTGTCACGGAAACAAGTGTGCCCCCCACTCCATCTGCTGCCTCTGGTGGGAGGCCAAAGACTAATGAAGTGTGCTTTAACTGTGGAGGAGTGGGACACTATAGACGAGTGTGCCCAAGCCCAGCGAAGCCTGAATTACAGCACCAGAAGCCAGCGGGAAACTTCAGAGGACCCGTGACAGTGCCAACTGGGTGTCCATCTCCAATAGCTAGCTCCAAAGTTAAAGACGCAAAGAGAGAGCAGAGGGGGTCCAAACCCTTTAAGAGGGCCCCCATTGTTGCCTCCCAGCGACCCAGTGTCCCCTCGCCCTTTATGCGGGCTGACCAGCTTCGGAGAATCAATGCGTACCAAACTCCCAGAACTCAGCCATGACAAAAACCGGGTAAAAAAACCTGCAAGAAAGGAGTGCGGATACAAGCTAATGAACAAGCCAAGGCCACTGTATCCTCAAAGTTCCCAGGCAAGCTAGTGGGACCTTCTCCTATTGTACTCATCCAAGTTGAGAGAATCAAAACCAAGGCCCTTTTAGTACTGGAGCTCAAGTGACCCTCCTTTACCAAGACTTTTATGACCGGCATCTCAACCACCTGCCATTGCAGAAGTTAGAAGAGCTGGAGATATGGGGCATTGGAACTCAGAACTTCCCCTACGATGGCTACCTGCCAGTTAAATTGACCTTTGATCCCTCTGTAGCTGGAAAGGCTGAGACCTTTGATACTTTGGCGGTGGTCTGTCCCTGCCTACCAAGGGCCAGAAAGAGTTCTCTAATCATCGGGACTAATACTGATCTTGTCAGGAGGCTGTTGAGACCTCTTGCCCTAGAACCTTACACCCCAACTGCTACTGTGCACCCTACGCTGAGACAAGCCTACCAGAGCCTAGTACAGGAGAAGAAGGCCCCAGCCGAGGGGGTAGGAAAGGTGTGGTGCCTGGATCAGAGTGAGAAGGTACCACAGCCCAAGGAAGTGGTTTGCCTACCATCACTCGTAAGGCTCCATTGGGAGCAACCAGGCCCTTTCCTGGTCCTTGAAGTGGGCAGCCACAGAACTGACACTGGAGTGGAAATAATCCCAGAAGTGGTTTCAACCAGGGCGTTACAAAGAAACCATGGAAGAGTCTCGGTCAGTATCCGAAACATCATGGCCTCTCCAGTGAAGATGCCAGCTTGAAAGCTGTTGGGGCAAGTGAATCCAGCCAGCCGGGTTTCCCCATCTGATCTGGTAGGAGAAGCGAGGGATAAAGTCTCTGTTGAGGAGTATTATCTGAAGAATACCCCTCTTCCCCCTCAGTGGAAGGATAGGGTCAAGACTCAGCTCCTTAGATGGCAGGTCACCTTCTCTAAGAACGAGTTCGATGTGGGGTGTGCAAAAAGTGCTCAACATCGGATTTGTCTCCAAGAAGATAAGC
Organism: Glandirana rugosa; assembly: GCA_018402905.1. Taxonomy (NCBI): domain Eukaryota; kingdom Metazoa; phylum Chordata; class Amphibia; order Anura; family Ranidae; genus Glandirana; species Glandirana rugosa. The sequence continues at coordinate 1,877,560 of BLSH010527132.1, read as the reverse complement.
CATTTAGAGAAAGGGTGAGACAGATACCTCTAGGGGACTTGGAAGACCTACGGGAACAACTGGAGAGTTGAAGAGGACAGGCATCATCAAAGAGTCTCGAAGTCCATACGCTTCTCCGATAGTGATGGTATGGAAGAAGAATGGGTCACTGAGGTTGTGTATAGACTACAGAACACTGAACCGCAGGACCATTCCAGACCAGTACACCACCCCGCAGATAAAGGATGCCTTGCAGAGTCTGTCAGGGGCAAAGTGGTTCAGCATGCTGGACCTGAAGAGCGGGTACTATCAAATCCCAATGCATCCTGAAGATAGGGAGAAGACTGCTTTTATTACCCCGGTGGGGTTCTTCGAATTTGATTGTATGCCTCAGGGCCTGTCTGGGCCCCAGCAACCTTTCAAAGGCTAATGGAGAAGACTGTGGGCGACATGAACCTCATTGAGGTGTTGGTGTATCTAGATGACATCATTGTCTTTGGCAAGACCTTGGAGGAGCACGAAGAACACTTGGAGAAGGTTCTGAAGAGACCCTCAATGATGAGGGGTTGAAGCTGTCACTTGAAAAATGACAGTTTTACCAACCCTCAGTCCACTACCTTGGCCACATTGTGTCTGCTGAAGGAGTGGTTACCGACCCTCAGAAGCTAGAAGCTGTTACCTCTTGGCTGAGGCCTACTAATGTGACAGAGCTTAGGTCATTTTTGGGTTTTTGCTCCTACTACAGAAGGTTCGTTGAGGGTTTTGCTAAAATAGCTCACCCACTCAATGAGCTATTGAGGAATGAAGAAGATGAGAATAACCTAGATCCAGTAAAGCCTGTCAGATCAGCCAGAGGACCTAGGAGACCTAAAGAGTCCATTCAGGGGCAGTAGACTGTAGTAGACTGATCAGTGTGAAGAGGCGTTTCGACAGCTGAAGTGGAGTCTGATGACTACTCCAGTCTTGGCTTATGCAGATCGGACCAAGCCATATGAGCTTCACGTTGATGCCAGTCGGGAGGGCCTAGGAGGAGTACTCTATCAGGAACATGGTGAGTACTTATGACCAGTTGCTTATGTGAGTTGGAGTTTAGCACCTGCTGAGAAGAACTACCCTACTCACAAACTCAAATTTCTTGCTCTCAAGTGGGCAATGGTGGATAAGCTGAGGGATTACTTGTACGGTACAAACTTTGGGGTCAAGACAGATAATAATCCTCTCACCTACATCCTCACTACCACAAAACTGGAAGCCACTGGTCACAGGTGGTTGGCTGCTTTGTTCGAATTAACTTTGAGCCTGAAGTATCGGAAACAGGGATGCCTTGTCATGCCACATGAGTCTAGAGACTGTTCGGAAGTGTGGACCCAGCTGCCACCTGAAGGTGTGCGAGCCCTTTGTCAGGGCACCAAGTGCCGAGCTGGAGGTGGATCAAGAGCAGAAGAAATTGGTGTCACAGCTGCTGGAGTCCCCAGGAGTTACTGCAACCTCACCCAGGTCGCAGAGGAGGGCCTGCCGAAGCTCTCCAAGAAAGATTTGAGGAAGGATCAGATGGAAGACCCTGTTTGTAATTTGGTGTTGAAAGCTGTAGAGTCAGTGTCCTGATCTGCTCCTTACTGACACCCCAAAGGAAGCTGCTTCATAGGGAGTGGGATTGGTTGCGCAACGGAGTGGTCTACCGAAGGGGCCCCTCCAGTGATTCCAAAGATAGATGGCAATTACTTCTACCTGAAAAATACAGAGAGACTATGTTAACTGCTCTACATGATAACCATGGCCATCTAGGGTCCAACAGAACTTTTAACTTAAGAGACCGGTTCTACTGGCCCTGCATGCAGGCCAAAGTTGAGAGCTACTGCCACTCATGCATCCAATGCATTCAGAGGAAGACTCTACCTCAGAGAGCTGACCCCATGGGCCACATTCAAAGTCAAGGACCCATGGAGTTATTGTGCATTGATTTTCTGTGCCTGTAGCCTGACTTGAGTGGACAGGGAAATATTCTAGTAGTAATCAATCATTTAACTAGGTATGCCCAAGCCTTTTCTACAAAGGATCAGCAAGCATCCACCGTAGCTAAAACCTTAGTGGAAAAGTTTTTCGTGCACTATGGCCTACCCCAACGCATCCACTCCAACCAAGGGAGAAACTTTGAGGGACGCCTCATCAAAAGACTACTAGATATAATTGGCATAAAGAAATCGCAAACCACTCCGTAATAATCACCAAAGGGATCAACAGTCAGAGAGATTCAATAGGACTATCCTGGATATGCTTGGTGCCTCAGAACAGAAGCAACACTGGAGTAAACACATAGCGGCCATTGTGCATGCATACAACAGCACATCGAATGATGCCACAGGCTACACTCCTTATCTGTTGATGTTCGGACGGGAGGCTCAGTTGCCCATCGACCTGGCCTTTGGCACCTCATCGGACTGTACCTCAGCAACCTCTCACAGAGGATATGTGGACCGTCTGAGGAGAAGTTTAAAGACTGCTTATGAGAAGGCCCAAGCTGCCTCAGATGCCAGAGGGCAGAGAAATAAGAAGAACTTTGATCTGAGGGTGAGAGTGCAAGACTTAAAGCCAGGTGACAGGCTACTGCTGAGGAATCTGGGTGTCCCTGGGAAGCACAAGCTGGCTGATCGCTGGAGGTCACAGCCCTATGTGATTTGTAAACAACTGCCAGGGCGGCCAGTATATCAGATACAACCCGAAGGAAGTACAGGTCCGCTGAAGACTTGGCATCACAATCAACTGTTGCCCTTGTCGGAAGCAGTCCGTATGTCATCCCAAATGTTAGAACTTGTTAGTCCTTCGCCCTCTCCCCTCAAAGTGACAAATACTGAGAACCTCAGGCCGGAATTTGTACCCCAGAGGCAGCCTTCAGAACATATGGAAGATTCCCTATCCCCCATGTTGGCAGCAGACTCTGAGAATCCTCACCCCTTGGTGAGGAGGAGGAAGCTGAAGTAGAAGAAGAGAGGGAAAAGGAAAGTAGGCCCACCATATCTGAAGCCAAGGAGCAGAGAAAGAAAAGAGTTATCCGCCCACCAAAGAGACTGACATATGATAATTTAGGTGAAAGCTCTGAGAAGGTGATCTTCACTTCTCAAAAGACTCTTGAAGAGCCTGGTTCTTCCACCACAGATTTGGTGGAGGACAACCCTAACTCACCCCCTGGCACATCTAGCTGGGCCATTCCAATTAAGGTGGCCTGTAGGCAGGACAACCTTCTCTCCTATGCCCATTGGTGGGAGGTTCCTCTGCCAGGATTTTATGAAAATGAAACTTGTTTGGTTTCCTGTACTAACCTGGTTTTCTCACCATATGTATACACAAAGCATGTACCAGGTCACAGACTTTTACTTCCTTTGGATGACCAAAGGTTCTTTGGTGGGCGGAGTGTGTAGCGTGTGTGCTTTGCTGCCCGCTATTTCTCACGTTTTGCTAAGGGGCCACTGAAAGTATGCAGACTCTTTTAGCAGGGAGCATATGTATACTTATGCCTTCATTTCAGAGACAGAGTGCAGTGTTGTCGTGAAGATGATATAGTCACTTTTTTTTTTACAATCACAGTCTTTATTCCAGCAGAAGCAGTGCATCTTGGCATTTGTAGTTCACCTCCAGGAAGTTTCCCTTGGACTGCCTTCAGGAAGAACTGCATTCCCCACAAGACTGTGCGGTGGAAAGGGACTTTTGGGGGAAAACGTTGCATCTTGGGGGACTATTTAAGCAGAGGCTATGGCCTGCTTCAGTCTCTTGGAACAGTGTGGTCGACCAGCAAGGATCCTGTGTGTCCTTCCCAGGTGGGCTGCAGCCTGAGGCCTACCAACAGCGATCCAGCCAGGTAAATGTCTGTGATGTTCCAGCCAGCTGAGATGATACAGTATTCTAAAGGGGGACCAGAAAGCCAGTGTTCAAGTCTGTTCCAGAGCCAGCGACATCCATAGAGTGAGCATCGGTTGTTCTGGAGAAGACTGCAGCCGAACAGTGGAAGCTGTCTTCCCTCAGAGCAAAAAGGGCAAGAGGACATCATCGTTTCCAGCGCCTTCAGCACACCCTGAACAGCCGGACTGACTTCTATATCGATCAATTGGTGTGGTGAGCAAACAATACACCTGTGTCTGAGTATATTCCATTAGTTTCATACATCTTCCATAGAGACAGACTCAGCTCAATCAGAAGATTATGCTAACCTGTACACAGGTCCGTCATTAACAGATAATATATTGATTCCAAGGGTATCTGTGCCAATTTGCAGGAGACAGGGACACTGCACAGACTGAGTGATAGTAAATCCTGTGTACAGCTGTCATTGCTCTTTTGCTCTGCTGTTCAGCCACTACAGTTCACTTTGCTACCAGGACATCAAGTGCACCAACACCAGGCTAGCCAGAGATCTTGGACATATCAATTGTGAGGACGCTCACTATCACTCCTTTGGTATCAGTAGTTTAGTGATCCCAGTGACTACCTTTTTAAGGGGAACTCAAATTACAACTGTCACAGTAATAATTCATATTGGTGGCCTATAGCTTCACATTTTCATGATTTGGGTCTGTGATCTCAGGATTCGAGGGAAACAGACAGACGGTTACTAAGACAGATTTGATCCCCTTTATGCCTGAGTGCATAGGTCAATTTAAAAGCCATTTAGGCTGACTGCCTGTATTACTTTGAAGTGCATATTTGAGTCCTTGTTTACACCATTGTATATAACAATTTACAATTTTTTTGTCATTTGAATCTCAGTGAGTGGTTTGTTTGAATGTGGAACGTCTACCAGTTAACAAACCTTCTGTTTACTCCAATTGTGTCTGCCTTACGGTGCTTTACAAATACACTATTGCTAGGTGTGCCAGAGGGGTTGGAACAGTTATTTGGGGTTGAGAGGCAGAGGCCCAGGACAAATATAAATCAAATTAGCAGCTCCTTCGGGGGTACCGATACACTACAATAAACAAAGTTTAACTGTTTCACTAGACTTGTGTGAGTCCTTTATTAGCTGCGTTATCTGGTAATAATGACTGAATCCAGGGTTCAGGGACTGAACCCTAACTTTTCTTCTTTAACCACATTTAATGATGTCCTCAGGGATTAGCATAAGTGATGTGCAGTTCACACCCAGTTTGAAAACTCTGAAGCATTTTTAATCTCATGTTTTTTACGTAGAATTTTGAGTAATTTATATATACTCTGCTGTCTATTTTCTAATTATTTGCATATCTTGTGTATTTTGTATTCCTGTATTATCACACTCTACAGGATCTATGGACAAATGTTATACACTGGATAGGGCAGTATCTAATTTTCTCATGCAAAAGAAAAAAACCTGTTGCTGAGTGACTGAAGATTCCACATGTGACCTATGGTATGGAACAACTGCTATAGCAAAATAGTATGGCAGTGAGACAATGGGCGCCATTAACTAAAGCCTTTGCATTTGCATTTGGTATTTCTGTGTCCAGATACATTTTCCATAAGTATCTTATGCGATCCTGAAACTGTCAATTCACTATGCCATTTTGTGGTATTTACCACAAAGCGCTGAAAACACTTGGTAAATAACCTCTCGGCACATGTTTATTTGGGACAATTCACGCAAATGTGCAGCCCCTCAGCGCCCAGGACAATGGGCCAAGAGGTCGCATATGTGTGTACGGCCGGCACCAAGGGGCTAAACTCAATTCACAGGTGGAAATAATTAAATAAATGTATGCGGTAAATGATGGAAGTGATGACTTTAATCACCACACCTCAATGGGCAGGGCATTGAAATGTTTAAAAAATGGGTCAATTCACAATCTAATGAGCATTTTGATAATCTACATTCACATTTGGCAGCTGGATATTACATTGCTCTCCCCTACATTCTTAACCGCTTGCCAACCATATACTGTATATATACAGTGGCAAGGTGGCTCTGCTGTGCAGGATCACGTACCTAGTACACGATCCTGCACTTCCTGGTCTGGGGCACATGCGCCGCCTGTGGCCCTCTCCTGCTCCTGCTGTGATTAGACTCAATGGGAGCTGATCTATGGGTATGGCGGACTCGATGTCCACCTTCACCCACCAATGCTTTGGTACACAGGGCAGATCACTGTTCTGTCAGTACAGAAGGCATGAATCCTGTGTCTCTGCTAAGCAGGGGCACCGATCCATGCCTTCTCCTAGTACAAGCACCTCCCCCTCAGTAGTAAAGCACTGGCCAGGCACACATTTAACCCTTTGAACGCCCCTTCCCAGCTAATGTCATTAGTACAATGACAGGGCATATTTATTAGCACTGATCACTGCATTAGTGTCACCCATCCCCAAAAAGTGTCAGTGTCCCGACCATCCCTCACAACATCGCAGTCCCGCTATAAGTAGCTGATTGCCACCATTACTAGTAAAAAAAATAAATAAAAATATAATAAAAAAAATAAAATTATGCCATAGTTTGTAGGGTTTCAGGCAAATTACCCCAAATATATCTACATGCCTACCACATGTCAGGAATAGGATCAGATTAAGAACAATCTTTTATCGGTAGCTGGGATTCCCAACGTCATGGGTGTTATAGACTGTAGTTATGTGCCTTTTTTTGCCCCCTCTGATAAAGGCACATCTACCGTAATAGGAAAGGGTACCACTCCCTGAATATCTGGGGTGTCTGTGATGCAAATATGTTAATCAGAAATGTGGTCACCGGCTTCCCAGAATCTGTCCATGATGCCCACATATTAAAGCAATCACAGCTCTACCACCATTTTGACACAGAATAACTGAAGGCTGGATTCCTGGTAAAACATTTTTTATTATCAAATATATCTTAATGCATGCCGCATACATTATACATGGAAGTATATGTTGATATGTTACACTCCTGTGTTCACTCCTCACACCTTGCAGACAAAGTATACATATCAGATTGTTTGCCTTGGCTCATCTAAGAGCTAGTAATGGCTGTTAGAGAAATAACTACACCAGATCCTCATTCTGGTCTAACTATTTCTACCTAAGCCATGTTACATATGGCCTAAAGCCTTCTCATGACAATTATGTTTAGCCATTAAATAAAATATGTAGGGAACAAATGTTCCTGTTTTTACACACTCATCACTGTATACTATTGTTGTTCCAAAAATGGCATTTTAAAACTGTATTGTAGGGGATTCTGGCTATCTTTGTCTGCCCTGGCTTCTAACCCCAGTGTTGAGTTGCCCAAAACCTGCAGAATCTTGCTACAATGCAGCAATTATTAAGGCAAGATGTGTCAATGAGGACCTTTGGGGTCCTTAACCACTTCAGCCCCGGAAGGATTTCCCAGTTTAGGACCAGAGCACTTTTTGCAAATCGGCACTGCGTCATTTTAACTGGCAATTGCGCGGTCGTGCGACTTTGTACCCAGACAAAATTTGCGTCCTTTTTTTCCCATAAATAGAGCTTTCTTTTGGTGGTATTTGATCCCCTCTGCGACATTTCTGATCACCGCTATAAACAAAAAAGAGCGACAATTTTGCAAAAACAATATTTCTTACTTTTTGCTAAAATACACATCCAAAAAAAAAAAATAACAACACATTTTTTTTTCATCGGTTTTGGCCGATTTATATTCTTCCTCATATTTTTGGTAAAAAAAAAATCGCAATCGGCGTTTATTGGTTTGCGCAAAAGTTGCCGCGTTTACGAATGATGAGAATTAATTGATGGGGTTTTTATTTATTTTTTTATATTTTACTAGTAATGGCGGCGATCTGTGGTTTTTAGCAGTACTGCGATATCGCAGTGGACATGTCGGACCATTTTGACACTTTTTTGGGACCAATGGCATTTATACAGCGATTATTCCTATGAAAATGCACTAATTACTGTGTAAATGCCATTGGCAGTGAAGGGGTTAACCTGGAGGGGGCGCTCTAAGGGTTAACTGTGTTCCCTCAGTGTGATCTAACTGTATGGGGGCTGGGCTGGCAGAGGTGTGATCATGGCTTCCATATACAGGAAGCCTGTGATCACATCCCTTCCCCCTCTGTCAGAACGGAGATCCGTGTTTACATACATGGACCTCCGTTCTCTCACTGCGGGGGAGCCATCGCGGGTAGCCAGCGGAGATCGAGTCCGCCCTACCCGCTCCCTGGCTCCTCCGGAACACAATGAGTGCGCGAGCACTCAAAATACTCGTTCTCCCACCACGGCAAGTGGTTAAAAGCAGGTTCTGCTGTATCTCACTGTCTGGTGGTTTTCTGAACTATAGCCTAGAAAAAGTTGGCAACATGTTCTGATGCGTCCTTCATAACATAGGCAGTTGTGCAGGATTGCTTCTGGATATTGAAGTTCAAGACACTGAGGAGGACCCTATTCCACCAATCCCTGAATCCTATCACAATGAGCGTGGCCATGAAGTCCGATAGCTCTTCATACAAAGCTATTTTTCAAGGTATGTACCAACTTACTCTGTAAATCCGACCATGTTGTTTGGACATATCTTTGCGGACATGAACGCCACACAAAAGCATTCTTGTGTATTTGCTTACCCAAACCTTAATTAAAAGAAATAAATAAAAACATAAAATCAATATGTCACCCAGCAATATTATTATTACGTCAAGAAACCACTGTTATACCAGAACTATGCAAATCCCCTGTATTTACAAGTTTAGAGGTATACAGTATGCCAAAGAAACTACCCAATTGAATACACATCGCTAAACATCTCCTCATCTTATTGAGGAGACGTTTAGGCTCAAAGAACTAGGCTCAACATTGTCTAGAATGAGAATGGTATAGAAGTACTAAAACTGAAGCACACACAGTCTGGTGCAGCTGGGCCTAGTAACTAATCAGCTACCAAGCTTCATAGAAACACACTGAATTTATAAGCTGATTGGTTAGGATGACCAGCTGCATCTGTTTCTCTGGGCTCCAGTTTTAGTAAATAGCACCAAATGCTTACTCTCTATATTCAAAAAGCACATGTGTGCCAAGATATAGCAATTACTTTACCAAATAGAACATCCAAAAGACCTTGAAAGTGTAACGAAGGGCAAAACTGGTATTGTTTTAATTTTGGATACATTATTGGAGCGTTAGAATAAGGGATGCATCAATATCACTTTTTTAGCAACGAGTATGAGTACCGATGCTTTTTTAAAGCGGAGTTTCACCCAAAAGTGGAACTACTGCTTTAAAGGAAGGTGACCCCCTGACATGCTACAATTGGCAAGTCATTTTTTTTCGGGGGGGGGGGGGTTCT
>BLSH010527132.1:1837073-1854226 GCA_018402905.1 Glandirana rugosa | reverse complement strand
CCGGACCCGAACCCGGACTTTTTTTGAAAAGTCCGGGTCCGGGTCCGGGTCCCGGACACCCCAAAGTTCGGTACGGACCCGAACTTTACAGTCCGGGTTCGCTCAACTCTAGTTATCACAATTAAAATGATGTTGGCCCTCCAACTCTTGTATTTTTTTCATAATTCTCCTATTTGGATTCCTCATAAGTGGTTTTCCCTCATAGATTCTTTTCTTCATGATTTAATTTGGTACAAGAGTTTGGCTAGGATTAAATTATCCACTTTACAATTTGGGAAGGAACAGGGTGGTGTGGTGGTTCCTCACGGAAGGTCTTATTATTTAGCTTTCCAACTAAAGCATATGGGGCGTTGGAGCCACCTGGACCAATCCAACCCCATTTGTAGCCTTTTGTTACCGTCTGGGAAAGATTACCCAGCCTTTTCTTACTTGGAGAAGGGATTTGTTCATTTACCACCTAGTGCCCCTACTGCTGTCCTATTGAAGACTCTATGGACATATACTAAATCCACTCTGGGGATGGAGGGTTATTTACAATGCACCCCTATTTGGCCCAATCCCACTTATGTGGAATTACATTAACTGTCTGGTTTTCAGGAATGGATGAAGGCAGACATCAGATATTTATCTCAGCTATGTAATGGCTCTGTGTTTAAGCCCCGGTTCACATATGTGCAGTACGGGAAACACAGTGAATCCTGACTGGTCCCCGCACCACATTGAAATTGCACTCCATTCATGCGATCTGCCACCGGTGTTAAATTAATCACACCCCAAAAAAAGGCTGTAAAATGCAGTGCACCTGCAGGAATCGGCCTGCAGGAATCGGATTACACCCATGCAATCCGATTCTGGTGTGGCAAAAAAAAAAGATGCCTGCCCCTCTTTTGTGTGGTGCGAATTGAGCCCATAAAAGATGTCCTTATGGGAGGGGATAAGAAGGGCTTGATTTCATGCATTTACTCCATTCTTTTGAATACTTCCCACAATGCTTCTAAATTACCCTGCAGAACAGGATGGGAGAGGGATCTGTGGGACATTGGGGAAGATACCTGGGAGTTGTGTTTTACCTCCACTCCACTAGTTTCAGTATCTGCCTCTCAGAAGCTCTTCCATTTGTTTTTATTGCATGAAGCTTATTGAACACCAGCCCAGGTGCATTGATTGGGGGGGGGGGGGGGGGGGCTCTCCTCTGTCCTAAATGTGGACGTTGGTGACCTGCTCCACATGTTTTGAAGTTCTCCTCTCCCCCTCCTTCTCCGCAGTCTTCGGGACATGTCACAGGTCCCAGAAGACTGCAGGACCATTCATAGTGTGCAGCGGGCACCCAGCTGTAGGAATATGTATAACCTAAGTGTCTCCATTTTGTAGCATTATGTATGCTTATTATTACACATATATATATATGCTAAGACTCCTTTAAGATGCATGAAGCTAGTTTCATTTATCCAGCTTCTGTTTACCTGATATTACCTGTCAAAAGTGAAACTATTGTAAAGACCCTTATATGGAATCTACTTTTTTCTGACTATAAAAGAGGAACCCAGGAAATAAAGAGTAGCTGTGTGTGTGTACTTTCTTATGGCTCAGGGGGGAGCTCTGGGGCTCCAAGATAACTGCTCCACTGCGGATTGACGGGGGTTGAGAGGAGTTCAAATCCTTTCACCAGCAGTGAAGCTTCAAGCTGTCACAGCCTGGTGCCCACAGTTGAGATGCCGACACTGGGGACAGAAGACTAAGGGAAGGAACAGCTGGGGTGAGCACATCACTGGATCTTGGGACACGTGAATGTCTCTTTATTAAGAGTCAGCAGCTACAGTTTTTGTAGCTGCTGACTTTTAATAAACACAAATATAACTGGAGCTCCTCTTTAGCTTGCACTTCCATTCATGCAGGAAGTATTTGGAAGTATTTATGCTGATGTTATTGAAAGTTTCTTTGAGTAAGTCAGCTTTTCAGAAAAAGAAATCCTCACCACAGCTCTAAACATGTTTTCAATAATTGATGAAGCAGAACTTCTGGACGTTTTGGATAATTATAGATGTTGATGTAAAATAACATCAACCAAATACAGAGCTACACTGTTTGAGATAGCAGGAAAAAAAAATAATTCAAAAACCAATGTTTGTTGTTAATTCATGGAAAGATATATTACAGGAAATGTGATTGCCTAAATTCCATATTATCACAACTGTATCTCCTGCCAACATGTCAAAATGTTCTGAAGCAATTACAATTTCCTGTCACCAAAAGAAAATTAGGTATCAAAATACCTTAAAACATACGTTAGAGAGCACACTGAAATCAACTTGGCAACTAAGTGTCTAAGGTACTGCACTGGCAGTGATTTAAATATGTCTGGGATCATGATGTTCAATTTTAAGAAATGCCATTTTTTCCAGAAGGCCTATTGTGGTAGGGTCCTATGTCTTTCTTAAAACTAAGAAAATGACTCTGATTTCTCAGCAGAATTTAATCCCATACTAGATAACAATATTTGGGTAATGGAAGAGATCGGAATGTTTTCTAGTATGTCTTTCATGTTTTTGATTGCTTGCATCTTATTAACCACTTCACCCCTTGAAAGGATTTACCCCCTTCCTGACCAGAACACTTTTTGCGATTCGACACTGAGTCACTTTAACTGACAATTGCGCAGTCATGCTAAGCTGTACCCATACAAAATTGACGTCCTTGACATTGTGGTGAGCTGAAAAACACGTGCTTCAGAGCTGAGCTACCTTAAGGTGATAAAGGTACCAATAAGCATACTTCCAACACAGTGCAAAAGTGTTATTTGGCACTGTCTGATCGGCAAGTGTTTGGGTTATCTGCCTGTATGAAATGTGCCTGTAGTTCGAGATTAGTGCTGGGCCCCTGTCAGAGTGCATTCAGACCTCATTCAGCACATTTATGTTCCAGTGAGGTAATATAATTCAACAGAGAATCTTCTGCACTATTATAACTCTATACTATGATTAGCTTAAGCTACGTACTAATATCTTATGTACACAATAGGCTTGTAGCTGAATGTTCTAGCAGAGCCAGAGTAATTCTCAGGGTTTGTGTATGTCTTCAGATGGCCAAGGGCTGCTTATAATAGTTTTGCTAATTGAATATACGGTATGCTTATATAATCAGACCCATGTAATCTCCTACACATTTTGTCTAAGGCTGTTGGTTGGCAAACCACTTCCTATATGGCATTGAATGTTCATGTCTCTTTCCTTTAAAGAATATGTTAACCCAACATTTGATATTTCTGATATGTGCCTGCATGTACTTGGTGTTCCTCCCAGTCACTCTGCTTTCCTATTAACCTCCCTGGCAGTATGATTATGTCAGATTTTTGCATCTAAAAGCCTTACATTGTTTTGCATAGAAATTTGGCGTTTTATAATGTAGGACTGTAATTCTTAGGAATAACTCACTTAAATCTGTCCAAACAAGAGTCTAGTAGACATTCCGGGTATGGTAACGTTTGAAACACGAAATCATAAATTATAATATAATAAATAACTATAAGTAATTATCAAAAATAATAATATAATAATAATAAAATGTATTCAATAATGCAATCAAAACAAAAACGCTGAAATTTGCTCAGTTGCAGAATTGTCGCTGTCGTCAGTTTCAGTGTCTGATGATAAATTTCCCCACTAATCGGTATTACTCAGTTCTGCAAATGATTCTTATTTACTTTCGCTGTTTTCTATCTGATCAAAAACCACTTTTGACGTAGAGGGACACTTTTTGGATGCCATGGACGTTCTCAAGTTTCCTGGCAGAAAGAATGGCATATATAATATTAAAGTGCATGCAAGGGCACTGGACGAAGCACTAGGGACAAAAGGGATGTGAAATTATTTTATACAGTAATGTAATCTTACAGATTACAGTGTACTGTATGTGTTATGTGTTTTTCACTTTTTGAATTTGCCGCCAGGCTCCGCCCCCATGTGTTGCGACACTCACAGGGAACTGAGTCCTGCACACAGTACATCGGGCGGAGGACACAGCCGCAGACACAGCAGGTGGACATCGCAGGATCCTGGGGACAAGGTAAGTAACTTTGCCTGGATCTTGCGATGCACTCCAGAGTGTTGTTCGGGGTTACCGCTTTTGGTAGTGAAAATTCACCCTGAGCCAAACTCAGGATTACCACTAAGGAGGTTAAAAACTGACCACATTAGGCATGAGAGCACGGTGTGATCAGTTCAGTCTGCTGTCCACCAATGATTAGACTAGTGCTGTTTCTTCTTTCCCAGCTCTCTGAGCTCATTATGCACCTGAGAACAGAGATTATGTGATCACTTATAAAAAAGGAGAAAAAAAGGTATTCTTAATTTTTTTTTGAATGTATATAAACACGTTTTGTATATACGTTTCTATTTTAAACTAAGTGGGTTGTTTTAAAAGATGAGTGTTTAACCTCTTGGAGCCATAAGCATGCAAATATGCAGCCTCTTGGTGGATGGACTTTAACGCCAACAGGCCGCATATTTGCGTACCAAAATGTAAACACACATGTGCCGAGAGAGCGCACAGTTACCCGCGGTTAACGGAGAGCTCCCGATTGCTACTTTCGATTGGGAACATTCCAATCATGTGACTTCTTTGACAGCCAATAATGGTGGTCACATGATCATAAACCCCACCCCGCCTCCCAGGATCTGAAACCCCTTAAAGGGCCAGAAAGCGCAGGCACCAAGGGGTTAAGTTATATCACTAGATTGAGAGGGTTTGGGGAGAGGGCCTGGGGCCTTGGTATCTGCAATTTTTATGGTTTGCCCTGTAGAAGGAGAAGTCTTCAAGACATGCCCTTTCCTGTCCTTGTAGGTTCTTGCTTATCTTCTCATCTGCTGTCCTGAAAGATAATTTGTGAAAAACAGAAATAGACTTCCCAGTAAATTTACTTGCACTAGTTTTCTAGCTTTGTTCTTCTGTGGTATATGTTTTTTTTGAGATGACATCCCTTTGTTCATGTTTAACATCAACAAGTTCTATAGAGGGCCTTCTTTTCAAAGATTGCATTGATGCTTTTCCTGTCCTTGATGGAGAAGATGACTATCCCTCATGTGCTTTATTGGAAACAGAGTTACTGCTTTCTTTCTGTTCTACCTGACCCCTGTCACCTGGATAAGTAAAGAGAGCAAAGCTTTCTCATGGGAACAACAATAAAATCCAAAGAGAGGTTCTAAACCAGGGGTCTCCAACTGTTGCGAAACTACAAGTCCCATAAGGCATTGCAAGGCTGACCGTTACAAGCATGACTCCCACAGGCAGAGGCATGATGGGACTTGTAGTTTTGCAACAGCTGAAGGGCCGCCAGTTTGAGACCCCTGTTCTAAACTACTATATCTTCACGGATTTGTTTTTGTATGTGTGCCCATCTCCCTTTCCTTATGGGAATTTCCCCCCACTTTCTGTTCTGCCTGACATCCATTAAATAGGAAATGGAGAGATTTTTCCTTACTTTGTTTCTAACATTCATTATAGAGACATGAAACAATGAGAAATATCCCAAGCGGTTACACAGATGGCTATAGGCATTGGATGAAGATAAATTTGATTTTTTTTTAGCAATTTATGGCTATGATCTCTTGTATATGAAAGAAGAAAACACTCACTAACCAAGTGCTCTTTAGAGAACTATACAGGATTGCTATGTTGCATAGGCCTAACAGGAGAAGGTTGGTTTGAATCCATGTTCTGCATGTCAGTAATTGTTACATTTCCGTGCAAATAAACTGTTTAGAATAACAGACAATTGTGACTTACTTAAAAAATTCAATTTTAATAAAATATACATTTTGTACAAATAATAAATAGAAAATACAGAATACAGATACAGAAAGAAGAAGGGCATGCTCTAATATACAAACTTTGCATGTCCTATAAGCCTGTTCTATATTGCAAATGTATTTATATTATAGAGAGTTCAGAGGCCGTGCACTTGCATTTTGATAGATGTTTCATCTATTTTACTAACATTAACATTCTGTTAATTTTAACAGAAAATGCACTAGTGGTACTGAAACTTTACTGCTTAATTTGCTGTAGTGACTCCCCTTTGTAAGGGGGACTGCTTAGAATTGAAACAATGGTGGGGAGATCTCATTCATGGGATCCTTGGAAGGACAAGAAACTAAGGGATGTTCTCAACTCCGGTCCTCGGGACCCACTAACAGGCCAGGTTTGCAGGATAACTGAAATGCATCACAGCTGATATAATTTGCTGCTCAGTGATAGCAGTATTCTAGTCTGCATCTTCCCAAGGTAATGCTTAAAATCTGGCCTGTTGGTGGGTCCCGAGGACTGGAGTTGAGAACCACTGGTTTACCTGTAATGTGAGACTGTGCTTTGTCCATTCCTCCACCATATTCCAACACACTCACACACACACACACACACTATGGGGTTGATTTACTAAAGGCAAATGAAATAAACTGTGCATTTGCAAAGTACAGTTGCACTCTGCAAGTGTAGTTGCTCTAAAGTTTAGTAAATTATGTAAATCTTCACTTTTCAAAGAATATCCAATCACGTGCAAGGAAAATGAAAAAGAAAACAGCATTTTCGCTTGCACATGATTGAATGATAGAAGTCAGCAGAGCTTCTGCTCATTTACTAAACTCTAGAGCAGCTGCACTTGCAGAGGGCAACTGCACTTTGCAAAGTGAACAGCCTATTTGCCTTTAGTAAATCAATTACAAAAGGTGAACTTATCCTTTAAGTAGTCTGATCCTTAATTGGTGAGATTTCCTAACATTATTCTAGTCCGAATGTGCTAGTCCCAAGTCCAATTAATAAGTGCTCTTTTTTCATCCCAGCACTGTTAGTCTAAAGGCAGACATTATATATCCAAGTTATAAAATGCTAATATTACTTACCAAATAAATGTATAATTATTTCCTTCTGACCCCACAGCATGATATAATATGAATTAAAAAAAAAGGATTAGCCTCACCGTAATTTAGAGATAGTCTAAATGTATAAAAAAAAAATCTGTGAACTTTTCTTATTTGAATATCAGTCAGTTGCATTGTTCTAACCATGTGTTCTTAAAATAAGATTTTGTATTAAGCAGTTGCCTCTAATGGCTCGTACACACGGTGCGATTGTCGTATGACCGCACGTCCAACTTTTCCCAAAACCGGTTGTCCGTGATTTTGTATAGCGTACTGACAGGAGTAAAGTTATCGTTCGACAAATGTGAACGTAGTGACGTGCTACAAGAGTGTAAAGAGGAAGTTCAGTTGAATGTGAATTGTGAATTACGAATGCAGGGTTACACGACCAAACAATTCTGGGTAGTTCCTGGGTTCCGAACATGCATGTTTGTACTTACAACTTTTGTTTGTCCAACTTCTGTACAGATAAGCCGAAAATCTGATGATGCCTTGTCGGCAGTCAAAAGTTTTCTAGTCTGCTCATACAACTTTTGTTGGACGATAATTGAAAATTGGCTGTCGAATGGAGTGTACTAACGGTCGGATCATCAGGCGACAGGCTGCCGTACGACAATTTTCGGCAATAATTGTACCGCGTGTACGAGCCTTTAGTGCTATCCAGTTATGCTACATCCTATTTTGCTAACATAGCATTATATTCTAAATGAGACAACATGATCATCTTAACATTATAGTAAAATATTCATACAAACAGTTGAACACTTGATTATTAAAAAAGTGTCTTTTAAAAAAGAGAAGGTAGTCTAAACATGAAGAAGACTTTAAAGAGGTTGTAAAGTCTTTTTTTTCTACAATAAAAAACACGTCATACTTATCTGCCCTGTGTAATAGTATTGCACAGAGCAGCCCCAAACCCCCTCTTTTAGGTCCCCCACTGGCCCTCTTGGCTATTCATTCTTTACGCACCACCATAAGAAGCTGCTTCCTCTGGGGGCGCATGTGTGGGCTCAATCCTGGGCCGGGTTATGTGCATCTATATACATACACAGTGCGGTTCGGTCCCAACCCCTGCTCCTGCCTTACAGGCTTTGACTGACAACAACAGGAGCCAGTGGCTCCCACTGCACTCAGCCAGGCTTGTGAGAGCAGATAGAGGGAAGAGAAGAACTGCAGACAGGCACAGTGTTGGATTGATACAAGTAAGTATTTAGGAAGGGTGAGGGAAGAACACCAACTGGAAGGTTTTTTTTATCTTAATGCATAGAATGCATTAGGGTATAAAAAAACTTTTTGACTTTAGAACCACTTTAATGAGGCTATTATTACAAATGTTGCAAGCCACACTCTACATTCTATCTTAGTAATATTGCTAAAATAGGCTTTTAGGTATCCTCTCTGCAGCCTGTCATGTTAGTCCTGTTGTGGACAATGATACAAGCTAACATGAGAGTGCAGAGCATATCTGCAGATTGATAACTATAGTCTGTAGACATTTGACTGCTGTAGAGATGTATAGTAAGTAGCTGCAAAAAGTATTTTTGTTCTCAGGTCATTGTTACTTTGGCGCTAGCGTTTTTGCAGCAAAGATCAGTACATGCTTGTTAAAAAAGTTACAGAAAAAAGCAGTTTTAATAGGGCTTGCATCCTTTCCATTTTGCATTCTCTTCCAACACATTGCCGACTTTGGATTTGAGATAAAATCACAACTATCATTTGTGTATTCCTGTGCAATCCCATCAATGTCAGTTTATGATAAAATATTAGTGTCCATTAATTGGAGTTACTCTTCAATTTTATTAAAGTGTTACTGCATTTTTAATAAACATAATATGTTTGCACTTGTTCCTATAAAATTAAGCAAATATAATGGACAGGTGAATTTTGTTTCCAGTAGCATGGTGTTGCTGTTTGGATCCATTTTTGTTGTAGACCAGTAATTTCTGCCCACCACTAGAGGGAGTTATTTAGAGACAAGGTACCTGCTCTGTGTTGAGCTGAATGAGTAATCTGTCTACCAGGATCTAGGACTGCATGCATAATTGGGAGAAACAGGAAGTATCACCAGCAAAGGTAACCCATCATACTGGCATAATAGGAGTCTGCAAGGACATATACAAGTCTATAGTTGCTAGTGAGAATGCAGTTATTGTTCAACCTCCTTAGCTCTCATTAGGAGAGAGCAAATATCAACAATCAAGTTTAGATGAGCATTTACTGTGGCAGTGTTTTGTTTATTCATTTGAAATCCATGCCCGATTACTGAGTGACACTTTTCATAAAAACCATGAAATGAAGTAGTGTGTATCTGATACTCTTTGATCCAAAGAACAGGCAGTTACATATTTATACTGTAATCCATCCTGAATTGTTATGTCCATACTGCTTTTCTTGAGGCTTCAATAATAGGAAAAGCTATGTCTTGTAAACATTAAGCCTGGCTAGTATGTTTTAGTAGCTTTAATAGAAGGAGAAACGTTAGTAGACTCATTTCCTTTGTTTTCACCAAGCAGCTTCCACCAATCCATTCTCCAGAATGGCTGTAAAAAAGAAAGAGTGTTCATAGTCTGTCTTACAAACTGAATATAAAACCTTTCTTTTTATGGGTAATGCTGGATAATTAAAGTCTGTGAAGGAAAAAAAATAGTATGGACCAATGGAACGGAGTTACAAAGTTGTTAAATTTGATGCTGAAACTCTTAATGATTCAATTGTCTTGTTATGTGGCTTCTCCTCTGGGGTATTTAAGTGGAGATGGCACTGGCAGGTAGAAGCTTTGCTGTAGGTTACGGAGTGATGGTTGGACTTTTTGTACTTGTTAGCACAGTTGAGAAACCTTTTAAAGATCAGGTAAAATATCTCACAAATACTGAGCACAATGCAAATTGCAGAAGCAGCTACCATGAAGTAGGTGAAAACTTTCTTCTCGGTTGGCCTTGCGATGTAACAATCCACAATGTTGGGGCAGGGTTCCACATTAGTACACTTGACAAGACGAGGCATATCAAAACTATCCCACATTGTATGCAAGATATATAGAAAGGTGATTTCTATGCCGGTTTTGAAAAAAAGACTGAGAAGGTAAGTCCACCAAAGACCTCCGTGTTTCTTTCCAGTATTAGAATACAGCTTAGAACAATTTTCACCATTTTTCAAGCGGTTCTTTTTTTCTCGTTCTTCTCTATAAGCAACATGCATTATTACAAGAAGGGAAGGACATGTCACAAATATGAGCTGGAGAGCCCAAAGCCGAATATGAGAGATGGGGAAGTAGTGGTCGTAGCAGACATTGGTGCAGCCTGGTTGCCGAGTATTACAATCAAAATCTTTTTGCTCATCTCCCCATACTTTCTCTGCTGCAACCACATACACAAGAACTCGGAATACAAAGACAACTGATAACCAAATACGTCCAAAAGCTGTTGAGTACTTGTTCACACCACTTAAGAGACCCTGGAATGTCTTCCAATCCATTTTAATTTAGATCTCTGAAGAGACAAAAATCGAGTGTTAGTAATTATTACTTTAAATAAACATGTACAAAGGACAAGGCAAAATTCTTATGAAAGACAGGAACTCTTCTTTGATATAAATTACATAAAAGTAGTTATGATTTATTTTAAACTCTGATGTGAATAAAACTTTATTTTATTGTATTAATAGAAGTGGTGTTTAAATATATAAATATAATTCATTAACCACTTCAATACTATGCACTTAGAACACTTTCCTACCAGACCAATTTTCAGCTTTCAGTGCTGTTGCGCTTTGAATGACAATTGCGCGGTCGTGCGACACTGTACCCAAACAAATTTTTTATCATTTTGTTCTCACAAATAGTGCTTTATTTTTTTTTTTTTTTTGAGCTTTCTTTTGGTGGTATTTGATCACCCCTGCGGTTTTTATTTTTTGCTCTACAAATAAAAAAAGTTTCTGTTTCTGTCACAAAACATTGTAAATAAGTAAATTTTCTACATCACTGAGGGGCACTAATGAGGCTACACTGACGGGCACTGATGAGGCAGTACTGATTGGCACTGATGAGGCGGCACTGATGAGGTGGCACTGATGATGAGGCACTTATATGCAGCAATGATGAGCACTGTTAGGCGGCACTGATAAGCAGCACTGATGGGCACTGATAGGTGGCACTGATATGCAGCACTGACGGGCACTGATATGCAGCACTGACGGACATTGATAAGTGGCACTGATGGGCACTCATAGACAACACTGATTGGCACTCATAGGCAACACTGGGCACTGATAGGTGGCACTGATAGGTGGGCACTGATATGTGGCATTGGTATGCACTGATAGGGACACTGGTATGCACTGATAACGGCACTGGTGGGCAGATTCACTGATAGGGGTCCATTCCCTGTTGGTCTAGGGTGGCATCTGAAGGTGGCACTGAGTGCCATCCATATTGGGCACTATGCCCCTTACCTGGTGGTCTAGGGGGGTCTCCTTGGTGGTCCAGATCTGCTCCCTGGTGGGCTCCCTGGTGGTGCTGGGTGGGCACATCCCTAGTGGTCCCTGGGCAGGCTCCCTGGTGGTCTAGTGTGGCGATCCTAGGGGGGGCTGTGCTGATAAACCATCAGCACAAACCCCCCCTGTCAGGAGAGCAGCTGATCGGCTCTCCACTGCTCAGGTCTGAGTACAGGAAAAGCTGATAAATGGCTTTCCTGTTTACACTGTGACCATCCGTGATTGGTCACGGCTGATCACATGGTAAAGTGCTTCCGATGGAAGCGCTTTACCGAGATCAGTAATGCGGGGGGTCAGACACACCACCGATCGCTGCAATGCGCGCCCCCCCGTGGGTGCGCTGGCATGTTATCCTGAGGACGTCATATGATGCCCAGTCAGGATAACTGAACCACTTCCCGGCAGTCATTCTGCATATGGCAGTTGGGAAGTGGTTAAGTTTGTCTAAGGGGCCTATTTATAAAAATTCACTGTGTTAGTAACTCAAGCATTCGCTCAACCGTCACAAACAATCCCTGTGTTTTACATAATATGTTTATTTCCTATGATCAAAAGCTCCATCTAGTGGTCGTAATGCAATATTTTCCTGACTGAGGTATTTAATTTCCTATAAGGTACCACCAAGTGATTTATTATAATGGATTATTGTTTATTTTATGTTTCTAAAATTATATTGGGGTTATGCCATGTGATTGGTTTAGAACAGTGGTCTCCAAATTGCGGCCCAAGGGCCGAATGCGACCCTCTACTTGCCAATATCCGGCCCTTGGGGCACTATGTTTCCCACTGATACCAACGATGGGGCATTCTTCCAATGAAACTGACAATGGGGCACTATTTCTCCCAATGATACAAGGCACTATTCCTCAAACTGACACCAGCGATAGGGCCCTATTCCTCCCACAGACACTAGCGATGGGGCCCTATTCCTTCCATTGATACCAGCAATGGGGCTCTATTCCTCCCATTGATTCCAACAATGGGGCACTATTCCTTCCACTAATATCAATGATGGGGCATTCTTCCTCCTACTAATATAAATGATAGAGCACTATTGCCCCTGCTAATACCAATGGTGGGGCATTGGGTACATCCACTGACATTGGGCTATTTTCTACTCCCACTAGGCAAGTTCGGCCCCCCTAAAGTCTGAAGGACAGCGAACTGGCCCTTTGCTTGGAAATTGTTTTGCTGGACTGATTTCCAGATTGACATTATCGAACACACCCTTGCTTTACATATGTTTAAAGTGAACCTTTCCATTCACCAAACACATAAACATAAACGGTATCCAGATAATCTGCTTTAGCAACAGTTTTATTCATATTCCCTCTTTTCTCAAAATATTCAGCCTTAACAGACTACATAGCACTGTAATAAAAGATAACAGCTAAGCCCTCATCTCCATCCCTTACCAATCCTTCTGGCTGTTGAATATAATGAAGGCAGTGACTAGTACAAGCTGTGCTCCTGTGCAGGGCCTGGCCCCCATTAGGTCAGCTGGCAGGCCCCGAGCTTAGCAGGGACTGCCTATGGCTCTCTCTTCCCCTCAGGGTGCAGTGTGTTCCCTCAGTCTCCTGTAAATATACTCCCTGTCCAGTTCCCCCTGGTAGTGGGAAGTGGTGGGACCTGGCAGGCACTCCCTAGGTGGGCAGGACAAGGGGTGTGGCCACCTTCTACCATCCTATCACAGGTGGCCGCTGCACTCTGGCTGAAGCTGCTGAAGATGGGGTGACACTGATGGCAGCTGGGCTTCATCCTCCATGAACAATGGTAAGAAGCTGACCTCTCCAATTTCTCGTGCAGGAATTCCCTTACCCTGCCACTATAGTTTGCCTTACCTTGTTTCTACATGACATCCTGCCCTACTCTTTCATACTGCCCAGCTTCTATATACTGCTCTGCCCTGCCACTACCATGTCCGGCCACTATATACTGCTCACTACACTGCCCTGCCACTACTTACAACTCTGCTCCGTTTAAATATACTGCCCTGCCACTACTTACTGTTCTACATACTGTCCTGCCTCTACAAACCATCCATACCATGCTGCTCACTGCACTGCCCTGCCACTGCATACTGCCCCACTGTCCTGACCTGCCACTACATACTGCCTACTACACTTCCCTGTCTCACTCTATATATACTGCTCACTGCTCTGCCCTGCCACTGCATACTGCCCCACTATCCTGACCTGCCACTACATACTGCCTACTACACTTCCCTGTCTCACTCTCTATATACTGCTCAATGCACTGCCCTGCCACTGCATATTGCCCATTACCCGCCCTGCACTACATATATACTATTTACTACACCTGCCCTGCCTTGCTTCTATATATTGGCCTGTCACTACATACTGCCCTGTCCTGCAACTGCATATTACCCACTGTCCTGACCAATGCATACTGATCACTGCCCTGACCTGCCACTGCATGCCCTGCCCCTATACACTGATCACTGTCCTGCCATTACATACCGCTCATTGTCACTCCTCTTTCCTGCACTGCCACTAACTACAGCTCACTGTGCTGTCATTATATACTGCTCAAGAAATACTGTCATTACATAATGCTCCATTGACCTGCCACTGCATACGGTTCACCTACTGCCTGGCCAATGCCATTACATACAGTCACCAGGTACTGTGAATGACCCTGCACTCCTTTACCTATACAGATGGCTCACTGCATACTGTTCACTGCCCTGCACTTTCTTATTGCTTGATACCAAACACTACACAGCTATGCTCTGCCATTTTATACTGCTCACTGCCCTACACTGCATACTTGTCATTGCACTTTCTTTATGTACTGCTCTGCACTAACACAACATACTGTACCTGCACATTGCATACACTCACACTGACAGTCACACCAAGCAGGAGAAGGAGGGCCCTTATCAGACTGTATGATGCCGCTTGTCAAGTAGAAATGAAAGGACCGCACAGTGATGCAGTCACTGATATAAAACCAGCTCCATGATTAAGTCCCCAGTGGGGTGAAACATGATGGAGCAGAAGGCGGACAGGCAAGATTATATGTTGTAAATTCTCTATTTATATTGGAGCTGGAAGTACAAGGAAAGAGACAATTTTGGAGCAATAATACTACAGAGTGTAAGATCATGTGCCTCATGATTTCTAAAGGTGACACTGGCAGTGACAAATGACTGTCACAGGAAAGCCTGACGTGTCGCGAGCTGTGATTGACACCCGGTTTACCCTTCTTTATGCCACATAAAAAGAAACATGACGGTACTTCTTAGGGTACAAATTGGAGCAAAGTTTGTAGTTCACTGAAATTGCACCAGTTTTTTTATAAGCCTAATAATTCATATATGGCAATGGTCTCAGTAAACATTGGCAAATCGCAAAGCATAGGGCTGCTTTTACATACATGATATATAATATGTTATATAGAATAGATATGTAATAAAATAAAACAAGACTCAACCTGTGGTAACTAGAAGTGTTGTCATTGAAGGTGTTTGCGAGCATAGTTAAGATTTTACTATTGCTTTTAACTCTGCTGTATAACATATAGCAAATAGGGATGGTCCCGATGTTTGAGTTGAACGTAAGTTTCGACTCAAACATCGTGTGTTTGTTTGTTCGGAGAACAGCGAACAATATGGGGAGCTTGCGGCGAGTTCGCCCGCCGGGAGAGCCCCATAATGCACCGTGAGATCGCAGTGCATTCACGGCTGATGATTGGCCAAAGCATGCACCTGACCTGCATGCTTTGGGCAATTACAGCGCACTCTGCTGCAAGAGCCATGAATGGCTAAAGGCAGGGCGCCTTTGGCCAATAATGGCTCAGGGGGCTAAGTCCAAGCCCCACACTATATAAGGCTGCTTACACAGTGTCTGTATGTAGTGTGTCAACATGGAGAAATAGAGAGAGATTAGGCAGACAGTTTAGTTAGTGGATAGAGCGTGTAGTCAGTGTAGTATACTGTATATACAGAGTGCAGGCAGTGTAGAATATATATTAGGGTAGTATATATTACAGTGCAGGTAGTGTAGAATATATATACAGTCAGTGCAGGCAGTGTAGTAATATGTTTATTTAGGTTAGACTTCCGCGCCACGGTAAGATATCGTTTTTATTGCAGCTGCTGCTGTAGCCTATGTGCAATATAAAGGTTGTGCAATATAGGGGTGGATATAAAGGTACAGTCAGGATTGTGTTCCTGTTGTAGCAGCGCTTGCCTAATAATGACAGTTACCCTCTGGCTGGTATCGTTAAACAGATCTTAATACAATTACCATCAATAATAACAAGTGCAAATATAACATTTTAAAGTGCCAACAGTGTAAATTTGTGCTTTTTCAAATATATTGCATACTTTCCTAATATTAATGATAAATGCCATTATGGGCAAATCTCAATGGAATTACCAACAATAATAAATTGTGCAAATATAATTAACGTGCAAGTTCATTAAAGTGCCAACAATGTGAAGTTTTGCTAATATATTCCATAAATTAATTCAAAACAATTCCTGAAGATAGTCCTACAAAGTGCTTAGTGCAATCCAGTGCAAGAAAAAAGTGACTTCCTTTTATCTTGATTTATTCCATTCTCCTGATGACAAAGTCCATAAAACGTATTAAACAATAAAGTGCTCGTGCTGTGCTTTGTGAGAAATACATTTCTTTGAGGGTTCAAGACCCTGCTTACCAGATCCCAATGACTCTCCACCCATACGGTATGGAGAAGTCAGTGTGCGCTTCAGGTCTACAATCCGACCTTTGGATATACCGCTCGTCTCCGTACACTCTCCCTTGTCTCCGTTCTCATGCAGGTTATACCTCTTAAAAGCTTGTTTATTGGCCCATATCCACAGTACAGCAACAACTGTGTATGTTCCGTGACCGCCGTGATTCTGCAGCATCAGTTTGCGTGTCACCGGGACATGGCCTGGCGCACCTTGCGTTCCATCTGACGCGTTTCGTCACTTCCGCAACGTCTTCAGAGGTCTAGTGTAGTAATATATATATATATATATATATATATACAGGCGGTCCCCGGGTTACAAACAAGATAGGGACTGTAGGTTTGTTCTTAAGTTGAATTTGTTTGTAAGTCGGAACAGGTACATTTTTTAAGTGTAGCTTCAGCCAAAAACACTATTTTTAAGCATTTTGGATAACCTAGGGAAGAGTTAACACCCCTGCAATGTTTGTTTTGCTGTCTGTGTTTCTTTTCAGAAGATTTCACCTCACTTCCTGTCCCAATGATAATTGGATTTTGAAAATTTTGGGTTGTTGTGGAAACAAGCCTTGGTGATAAAGCATCAATAGAGACTAGTGTTGAGCGAACCCGGATTGTAACGTTCGGGTCCGTACCGAACTTTAGGGTGTCCGTGGCACGGACCCGGACCCGGACATTTCAAAAATCGTTCGGGTTCGGTCCGTTGCTAAAAACTTTACAGGCCCAGGCCCAGGCACGGTGCCTGTGGGATTTCAAGCCATGCCTGGGCTTGCAATGTTAGGCCCAAGCGAGTTGTGATCAGAGATAACTACGAAATAGTGGTTCCGAACAAAGGTGTTGTTGGGTTTTAAAAGTTTTAGGTTAATAGTAACCCTGTCCTTCACTCCACTTTAGAAGACTTTTCTTTGTGTCTGTCGTTTTGTTTGTAACGTCCCCACAATTGAGAAGGGATCCAATAGGTTTTACGAATTTTTATCACAAAAACCGACTTCGATGTGAATTTTTTACATGGACAAGGCTGAATGTTTGTTT
>BLSH010527132.1:1800145-1812129 GCA_018402905.1 Glandirana rugosa | reverse complement strand
GTTAAAGCCATTTATTATCAATCAACTGTGTTTACTCTTTTTAAATCATAATGACAGCAGAAACTACCCAAATGACCCTGATCAAAAGTTTACGTACCCTGGTGATTTTGGCCTGATAACATGCACACAAGTTGACACAAAGGGGTTTGAATGGCTAATAAAGGTAACCATCCTCACCTGTGATCTGTTTGCTTGTAATTAGTGTGTGTGTATAAAAGTTAAATAAGTTTCTGGAATCCTGACAGACCCTTGCATTTTACATCCAGTGCTGCACTGACGTTTCTGGATTCTGAGTTATGGGGAAAAGCAAAAGAATTGTCAAAGGATCTGTGGGAAAAGGTAGTTAAACTGTATAAAATAGGAAAGTGATATAAAAAGATATCCAAGGAATTGAGAATGCCAATCAGCAGATTTCAAACTCTAATTAAGAAGTGGAAAATGAGGGGTTCTGTTAAAACCAAACCATGGTCAGGTAGACCAACTAAACTTTTAGCCACAACTGCCAGGAAAATTGTTCGGGATGCAAAGAAAAACCCACAAATAACTTCAGGTGAAATACAGGGTTCTCTGAAAACATGTGGTGTGGCTGTTTCAAGATGCACAATAAGTAGGCACTTGAAGAAAGATGGGCTGCATGATCGAGTCTCCAGAAGAAAGCCATTACTACTCAAATGCCACAAAGTATCCTGCTTACTATACACCAAACAGCACAGAGACAAGTCTCAAACCCTTGGCACAAAGTCATTTGAGTGATGAGACCAAAATTGAGCTTTTTGGCCACAACCATAAACGCTACATTTGAAGATGAGTAAACAAGGCCTGTGAAACACGGAGGTGGATCACTGATGTTTTGGGGATGTGTGAGCTACAAAGGCACAGGAAATTTGGTCAAAATGAATGGCAAGATGAATGCAGTATGTTGTCAAAAAATACTGGAGGAACATTTGCATTCATCAGGCAGGAAGCTATACATAGGATGTACTTGGACATTACAAACATGACAATGATCCAAAACACAAGGTCAAGTCGACCTGTCATTGGTTACAGCAGAATAAAGTGAAGGTTCTGGAGTGGCCATTTCAGTCTCCAGACCTCAATATCATTGAGCCACTCTGGGGAGATCTCAAACGTGCAGTTCATGCAAGACAGCCCAAGAGTTTCCAGGAACTGGAGGCTTTTTGCCAGGAGGAATGGGCAGCTTTACCATCTGAGAAGATAAAGAACCTCATCCACAAATACCACAAAAGACTTCAAGCTGTCATTGATGTTAAAGGGGGCAATACACGGTATTAAGAAATGGGGTATGTAAACTTTTGATCAGGGTCATTTGGGTAGTTTCTGTTGTCATTATGATTTAAAAAGAGTAAACACAGTTGATTGATAATAAATAGTTTCAGCCAAACACTAACCACGAGTGAAAGAAATGTTTTTGTGTTATCATTCATATTCTCTGAAAAATGGCCAAGAAATCATAAATTCTGCCAGGGTATGTAAACTTATGATCACAGCTGTGTGGCTGGTATCTAGATAGCTGCGGAGTCTAACCACATGTGCACAGATGAGCCCAAGATCTATCTCTGCTGGGTCACAAAACCCTGTGGCACACTGCACATGTGCAGATTACCCACAACACACATGCATCCATCAGTAGAACTGCCACCTGCAATCTATGAGGTTGACATTCCAGGAGGCAGTGGGGGGCGCTATGTCACCTAGATGAGCTAGAAGGAAGTTCATCACTTCAGTACAAAAAGGTCAGAATTTATGGCAACACAGTTATTTTATAGGGGCAAGGCCCACTTTAACTGCTGCAAAGAAAAATCAGGTCAGACAGAGCTATCCTGTGTGGGAGAGCTGTGTAAATCTCAGGGCCGGATGGACATAAATACAAATACTTGGCACATAAACAGCTCCCATATATGTATTTTCTCTGTGTATTTAGCGGTTCAGCTTTAAGTTTATCTTAGTACGTCTTTAGTAATAACCTGGGTCTTCATAGTACATGCAATAAAGCATTTATGCTAAACGCACAATATTTATCTTCATGTGGCAAACAATTGTGTTTTATCACTGAATTAGGTGTGGCAAAGCAAGTATATTTTGAACTTATCTGTACTTTATGCATTTGAAAATGAATCTCATAGCCAGTGTAAATAAAGTGAATGAGGTCAAACAATAAATTATCAAATTAGCTGATAACTTTTGTTTACCTTTAAAGTCTATGAATACATCATTTTCCTGAGCAATAACTGGCCATGTGAGAAGAAAAAATGTACTTTGGAGTAAGGAAAGAAATGCATCCATGGAGGTTTCTTGTTTGCATATCTCCACGACAATCTTGTCACACATTTTTGTATATCAATGTAGGTGATACAGTTGTCCAATAAGGAGCAATGTGCACAATGCAGGAAGCCAGAGCGACCAATCATTATTCATATCACCAGTGGTGGCTGCTGCTGTATATTTTATATTTTGGGGGGTTAGCAGACAAGACATCCCGTCGCCACCCCCCCCCATTGGTCGGTCAGCCCCGCACTTATAACCCCCCGGTCAGTCAGTCGGCCCCGCACTTACCCCATCTAGGTTGAGGGCAGCTCCTCCTCCTTGACAGCAGCTTCCTTCTCGACGGCTTCACCCTGCGTCTCGGGCTTCATGGTGATTTCATGGCAGCTTCCTCCTCGGCGGCTTCACCCTGCGCTTCGGGCTTCATGGCGGCTTCCTCCTCGGCGGCTTCGCTCCTCCTTCCCTCAGCATGGCGGCCAATAACATCGCTTCTCCTCCCGGCCAATCGGGTCTCAGGACCAGCTTCTTGATTGGCGAGAATCAGGAAGACAATAGCGAATATTAATTTACTATTGTCTCACAACTGGATGGGGTCAGGGCGCAGTGCTCTGCGCCCCGAGCTCACCCTTTTTTGAAGCGAATTAGAGCCTCTGATTCTAATCACATGCTTCTAAAAACAAACAAACAAAAAAAACCCCTTTGGAATCCATGCGTCTGGTGCCCTGCATGTAGATTAGGGGCTGGACGCATGTATCAGGGGGCGGTGCCCCTGCACCCCGTATGGGCCGGCCACCACTGCAAATCACGTCACCCTAGTTGGGGACGGGGCCACTCGCCATTCACATGGGGGTGCCTTTTGCCGTGAACATGCTCAGCAATATCCGGGACCAGGCAGGGACTGTGGTCATGTGGGAATCAAACATTAAGGCATTTCCCCGACTTAGAGATGAGCGGTGACGCTGTGTGCTGTTTTAAAAATACATTGTTCCTCTGAAAAGTGCTGTCCCGTGAAACTACACACTTTAGATTAATGTATTTTGTATTTACGAATGACACTGTAGAGCCCCCGCCCTTCTTCACCAGTCCAGCATACCTCTGTTACCTCACTCCCAGTAACAGAATGGGTTACTGCCATGCACATAGCACAGACCTCATGTGTGTACTTGCTAACTCCTTCCTTCCCGTACCATATGACCAGGCTTCAAGTCTCCATAACGTGGTTTTGGTCCCGGTTGCTATGGGGGATCGACTGCTGGGGTGGGAGCCAGAACACTGACCCCCTTGCTACCAGAGGACCCCTCACCTGTCCCAGGTACCAACCTTTGTGACCGGCTGCAATGTACCTTGCACTATTTCCTGGTTATCCATAGCAACTGCATTACTCTTCTTGCTTGTCTTGACAAGTAAACCTTTTGTAGTAGCTTTGCTTCATACCCCACATGTGCTTTACTGACTTTTGATATTCAGAACCAACATGCCCCCCTTTAAATTACTTCAGACCAGGCTTAGATGCATCTTTACTGAGAAGTCTTTGGCATTACAGCTCAACATGAACAACATCCATAACCGAACCCTAGCTACAACTTTTTGACTGCCCAGGCATACCTCTACAGGTGATAGTCCATAGCTGCCATGTTCTGTGTCTTGGCTGTCCTCTGAAAAGTCTCTAATTGACTGCAAGAGGCAACAGTCCTACCGCATGTCAGAACTGGAAATCCCACTGTGCAAGCAGCCCTGTGGGCCCCAGCCTCCCCCTTTTTTACATCAGGCAGTGGCATCCAAAAACCCCAGGAACAGCAGAGCACAATTTCACTCCCGTCTCCAGCTTGGACCAGCCACTGGCTAAACAAGCATACCCATAGGCAACCTGAGAATTAAGGTGACTTGTCATGTAACTTGGGACTGCAAATTCACATGACAAATCATACCCCATGATTTCCAATGAGTACCGTTCATATCTGTGCGACTTCAAAGTAGTTCCTGCACTACTTTGGTCCCACTTTGAAGTGACTTGAGGTCCATAGACGTCAATAATACACAGGCATTGTTTCAAGTCGCATCAAAAGCGCTGCAAAAATTGCGGCAAAATCGCACGACTTTCAGGACGCAATAGTGGAAACCTAGCTTAAAGCTCATTTGGTGTTATGGGGGGTTACTGCACTTTGCTTATCACCCTTTCTCTTGTACTATTTGTATTCAAGCATATATAGCCTTGCATCTCTACAAACATGTTGAGCTTTAAAGTCTCAGTGTAGGTAAAAATATTACATTTAATATGAACTGTTTTGTACTGCTGTCTTATAGTGGAAATGCAAATTTCTCTGCCCTCTGCCTATGCCTGCTCCTCCCCTCCACATTCATAGAAACTGTAGCTTCTATGAATGAAAAACGATCTATAAATGGAGGACAGGCGGATTAATAAAAAATCCACCTCCTCCATTTATAGATAGCTTTTCATTCAGAACTCTGGCAGGTGCATTTGTTCTGCTGGTCTGTGAACTGGGAACAGGCCCAAACCTTAAACTCATGCCTAGATACGATGTGTTGTCCAAGGTATTTGACTTGTTGTAATGTTTGCGAATGCGTGCGCAGGGTGTGTGCCAGGTGTGCCTGGGCACACCCTAATTACTCTATACAATGCAGATTCCCCCTACTGCCTGGGCTTCCCCTCGTCTTGCACCCCCCCCACCTTTCCTCCCCTCTCCCTGCAGGGGATGTTTCAGGATGAAGAGCGGGGGAAGGGGCTAATCAATATGTCATTTACTGGCCCCTTCCTTTTTTAAATGAAGACACTTGCTCACTGTGCTCATTCATAACTGAAGCATAGTAAACTGTGATTACTATGCTTCGGTTTGTGAATAAACAGGAAACCACTCAGCACAGAGTGCTTCCTATTTATTCCTTGTCCAGTGCAGCTGAGGCTGCAGAGAGAGGCATGTGTATTTAAGTTTTGGGGTGCACACCCTAATACAATGGGCTGCGCACACCTATGAGTGTTTGTTATAATAGAGATCAGTGTGTCACATCTACTTTTTGCCTCTTAGCCCATACCTTAGAACATATGCCAGAATGGCAGTTGCTGTGGTCAAGGTTCATGAAGCAGCAGATTGCGTGCATTGCAGGAGGATGACGTTGTTAACATTGCAAGACCCTTGCTCACTATTCTCAGTGAAGTAAGGAAACATTTCATTTGGGAAGGAGTGGCACTATTAAGTGGTTGCTCATTAAGAGGCAAAAATGTGAACCACAGAACAGCAGATAGAAATCTGGGTGTAGGGTTTCACTCATCCAACTCGTCAGACAACTTTCCTTAAAACGTACGTTTGTAACATGAAGAGAGAAAAAGTTCTCAGACTAAGGGCTGGTTCACACCAGTGCAATGCAGGAATCCTGCAAATCCACTGCAAATTGCCGCATCGCACCCTACTCGCAGGCAGTTCACACTGTCATATGTGAACTGCGGGGAGTGTCAACAGAAAGCTAATGACACCCCCAAATCAGTTTGCATATCGCAGTGTGAACTGCAAACTCGGACAGGAATCGGGTCGCATGGGGGTTCATCTGATTCTGCTGCGGACCAAAAAAGGGTCCTGTGCGAGTTTGGTCCAAATGTGATGCAAATTCAGCCACACTATCTGTATAGCTGAAATCGCATCGGACAGAGATCGCATTTGATTTTCACTGCGGTGTGAATCACATCTGATCTCGGACTAAAGTGCAGTGTGAACCAGCCCTAAATGGTGTTTAAAAAAATGGATTTACAAAGCAGTTGAATGCCTAAGGCCCCATTTGCATCTGCTTATATTTAGCGTGCTAAGAAAAAGTTATGCTTGCTGCACCTTTGATGTTGTTTCCGCACAACATACCACGCCTAAAATATAAAATATGAACGGGGATTAAAGTGAACCCCTGGCCAGGTATATGGATATTAATGTATTTACATAGTCTTAATAAACAGTAACTAGGGTTGCCACATCAACCCTTTAATCCAGGACACATATTAATTACACAGGTTCCGTGGCTAATTAAGGTGGTAATTAAACTCACTTGGTGCCTTATCTGCATTAAATTAGCCTCAGAACAACCTGTGTAATTCATATGTGTCCTGGATTAAAGGGATGATGTGGCAACCCTAACAGTAACTGAGATTTAAACAAGCCCTCACAGAGCTATGTAGCTGCAGGCACTGTGCAGCAAATTATTCCCAAGGATCACAACAGAAGCATTGAGGTCCCTAAAGCCTCCTACACATGGCGCGACGGTCGTATGAAAACGGTCGTACAACAGCTTGATGTACGATCAGCCGACCGTTAGTACGTGCAATTTAGGGTTGCCACATCATCCCTTTAATCCAGGACACATATTAATTACACAGGTTCTGTGGCTGATTAAGGTGGTAATTAAACTCAATTGGTGCCTCATCTGCATTAAATTAGCCTCAGAACCTGTGTAATTCATATGTATCCTGGATTAAAGGGATGATGTGGCAACCCTAGTGCAATTAGAACAGCTGACGTGCGCCGGTCGTACAACAGAAGTTGGATGAGCAGACTAGAAAACTTTTGTTGTACAACAAGCGATTGTACCGTGTGTACAGAGAAGTTGGGCCAACAAAGCTGTACGTGCAAAACACGCATGCTCAGAAGTCAGCAACGCCCGGAAGTGTCCATTCGTGTAAACCAACGTTCCTTATTCACAAATCACATTCACCTGAACTTCCTCTTTATACGCTCGTAGCACGTCACCACGTTAGGTTTGCATACCTCCCAACTTTTTGAGATGGGAACGAGGGACATCTATTAGCAAATGTATGTAGGCATAGGACACCCCCCTGCTACGCCCCCTTAAAGGAGAATTATACACAAAAATTATTAGTTAAACCCACAAGTGCTTAATTTTTACCACTACTATTCCTTTGCTATATTGGCTTTTGAAGTTTACAAACGCAGCAGTTTAGTAATTGGGTGGAAGATTTAGCACTGGAAAACACTTTTTGAAGGATAAATAGTGCATTTTATATACAACTATATAGATCACACCAAAATGAGGGACAAATGAGGAGGAATGAGGGACAGGGGGACATTGCTCCAAATGAAGGACAGTCCCTCCAAATCAGGGACAGTTGGGAGGTATGGGTTTGGTCGGTCAACAACAACAGCCAACATACGACTTTGGATGTCTGGTCGTGTGTACGAGGCTTTAGGCTAGATTCACACCTGTGCATTTTTAGTGCTTTTTGCATTTTGCAGATTTGCACTACAGAACGCGTTCCATGGGAAAACCATGTTAAATGGACTGCACTCAAATCTGCAAAATGCACTAAAAATGCATAGGTGTGAATCCAGCCTAAAGGATAAGTGCACTATAAAATGGGACCAAAGCGACTCCCCTCAAATGATGTTGACTGGATATTTTCACCTGGTCTTATTCCGAGTTTAGCGCCTGTTTTTATTGACTAGCACAGGATGATGCGAGTTGCGTGCATGTGCATGGAAATTATTTCATCCCAGAACCTGTGGATGCCAATATTTTATGCATGCACAGCTAAGTTTACAACCTAAAGAAATTTGTTAGCAGGCAGGTAAGAAGCATTTACTATAGAAGAGACATACAACATTTCTTCTGCAACAAAAGCTTTTCTCCAATCATTTTTTTTAACACTAAAGTTTAATTTTAAAACAAAATGCATTTTCCCTCTTCTCTTCCCTTACATAAGTTTGCCCACAATTCACTCCCCAAATACATACTTACTTTGATCTGGTGGGCATGGCCTCCACTTCACTTACATTGTGAGCCAAACTTATTCTGTGTCCTGCTTGTGCCTGTGAAGCAGCTACTTATAGACATTTATCAGGAAACCTCCTGAGGATGGAGATGCTAGAAATATAGTTCTATAAAAAGTCTATGTGAAGCAGTGTTAATTTTGGCAGCAAATTTCGATTTAGTTTTAGTCCTAGTACTAAAATGGCATTTTAGTTTTAGTCCCATTTTAGTCTTTTGCAATTGTTTTCGTTTTAGTCGTATTTAGTCGACTAAATCTCCAGTACATTTTAGTCGATTAAAATCATTTTAGTTGACTAAAACTCATTTTAGTTGTATAAAATCTAATGGGTGTACTTAAATTGTAATGCATTATTTAAGCATTTCTCTACAATTTCCAAACTCATTATATACTGCTGGAGTGAAAAATCAAATATGTAATTATTTATGTTATTGAGGTATGAACATGCACTACAGACTATTGTTAATTTTGACGTCAAATTTCAATTTCATTTTAGTCTTAGTCTTTTGACTAAAATGCCATTTTAGTCGTATTTTAGTCATCTCAATTGTTTTCGTTGTTTTTTAGTCAACTAAAATGGTATTAAAGCGGAGTTCCACCCAGAACCAGAATTTTTTTTTCTTTTGGCATCCACTCTTTTAATACTAAATAGATTAACCTTATTTTTCCTTACTTTCAATCTGCCTAGTAATTACATGTATTTTTTACTCACAATTTCGTTTCTCTCACTGCTGGACTTTTCCATTTTAGGTGAGGGCATCTGAAGCCCATCCGTAGTTAGTCTCCTGGCACCTCTCCCTGAAACAAGTGCATGGTGGGTAACCACCATGCTCTCCTCGATATCGGTCCGCTTTAAATCGCGTCATTTCCTGCCTGGAAATAACAGAATTTTACAGTGCAGGGAAACCCACTGACTCCTGGGAAATGATGATTCACATCTCCCAGGAGGCCAGGCAAAGCAGGAAGTGAGGAGAAGTGCTTAGGACCTAAAAGGGGCAGAATACAGGGACCACCTAGCAACAAGCGTTTTAGGTTGAGTATAAACATTTTTTTCATGCAGGTAAGTCTATATAGGCAAAGGACTTGAATGATGTAAAAAAAACATTTCTGGGTGAAACTCCACTTTAAGTTAGTCGACGAAGTTAACACTGTTGTGAAGCTACTACTTTTTTTATTATTATTGCTATCTCAGCAGCTCAGTTCACCTTCCTCCCTACTCCCAGCATTGACTCAACAGTCTTTTAGTCTCCTATGTAAACACAGAACAGGAACTCTGAGAAGGAGAGAGCGGGGAGTTGAGCTGCCTGAGATAACTTGGATGATATATTTGCTTCTGCTGTAAACTTTGAAAATGAATTGATACACAATATTGGCAGCTACAGAGGCCAATACTGTATGCCAATAGCCTAGCCTGGTTGCATTCCCACTTTAAAATGTAAATGTAGGAACATTTTCTTCCTACTTCAAATGATTATTTATCAAAGAACTAAAACTGGCCATACATTTAGATTTTTTTTCGTTCAACTGGGGCCTGAATGAAAAAAGATAACAGATTCCCCCACCTACACAAACTATTGACTTCTGTTAAGCCGGGGCTGCCACACACTGATCAGTGTATGGTCAGCCTAACTGTAATCCTAGCCTGTGTTTCCTTTCCAATATCCAGTCTAGAACAAGACAATTAAAAAGTGTTCTCACCTGGATTAGTTATACAGTAAGCAATAAACAATACTCTTGGTAATAGTAACATTACTCATGGAAATTTAATAGAGCTTCCAAACGTTGATATACAAATAGCATTTACTGTAAGCTGCTATTTACATATAATTTGGCACAACTCCACCCCTATATAAAAATATGTCTCGGCCTGCTGCTAGGTAGCTTGGGCACAGAGAATCAGGTTGTGGCATAAGGGTTGGGCGATGGGTCTATTCTCCACAACCAGGAAGTTGGTAAACCGCAGGAAGCTCACTGCATTTTTTAAGAGAAAGTGTTTGCAGCAACAGCCACGTGCTAACAGCTCATTCTAGAAGCTACATTCTGCTCTCTGTGATTTTACAATACATTTTATACAACTTTTGAATCATCCTGAGCATCAGAATATTTGGATCGAGTGCCATTTTATTGACATGAACATTTTAAGGACATTTTGTTGTTATGTAGCTTTTATGGACTTATTATGTTTATGTCGTTTACTTGAGATAATTACAGTATGTTTTACTTTTTATTGATTTTTTTGCCATGAAGAAGGGGGAGGCTCTTTTCCCAAGAAACGCGTTGCATGTATTTGAATTATTTTTTAAAATATTTTGTATTTCAACTAGTGAATGTTTCAAAAAGACTTTCAAGTGAGATTAACTTTTTGTAAGCACACCTCAATACACACCTAAGAAGGTACAGATGTCGGGCAAGATGACTTAGCTGGCAATCAGTGTTCACGTTTATCCCAAAAGTGTTTAGTAGGGTTGAGATCAGGGTTGTGTGCTGGCCATAACATTAGCTCAACACAAAATTGATCAAACCGTGCCATCCCGCCTGTCATACACTTGCTCTAACGCATTTTGCCAGAAAAGGGCTGAATCATGTCTTTATGGAACTGGCTTTATACACAGGGGCACATTCATTCCAGAACAGAAAACGCCTTTCCCAGACTGTTATGACGATGTTGGAAGTGCACAGTTGTCTAACATATTCTTTTTGCTATAGCATTACCAGTACCCTCACTGGTATCACCTGTACCCAAATTTGGATGTCTGGCATAGCCGTAATAGCCACTAAATTGTGCAAGAGTTATGACTATGTAGCTAAATACATATTTAAAAGGAAGAGCCTTGTCCAGTCAAAACTTTATATGGATCATTGTAATTTTAAAAGCTACATGTTTATATACGTCATTCTTAAATATCCGAGAAGGAATGCTTAAAGTGTCTGGCTTGTTTAGGTGACTTTTGTCACTAATCTATGCTAACTGTTGGTTGCCTGAGTTTCTGTATACAAAAAAAATATTTTCTTTTCATGTAGTTTTTTTTTTATATATTACAAAGTGTATATTAACCTAACATTTTTATTCAAGTTTAATTGTATTGTAATTAACCACTTCAATACCAGGCACTTAGGACACTTCCCTACCAGACCAATTTTCAGCTTTCAGTGCTGTTGCGATTTGAATGAGAATTGCGCGGTCGAGCGACGCTGCACCCAAACAAACTTTTTGTCATTTTGTTCCCACAAATAGAGCTTTCTTTTGGTGGTATTTGATCACCCCTGCGGTTTTTATTTTTTGCGCTATAGAAAAAAAAAAAAACGAAAATTTTGAAAAAAAACAACATTTTTCTTTGTTTCTGTCACAAAAGTTTGTATAAGTACATTTTCTCCTTCACTGACGGGCACTGATGTGGCTACACTGATGGGCACTGATGAGGCTACACTGACGAGCACTGATGAGGCAGTACAGATTGGCACTGATGAGGTGGCACTGATAAGGTTGCACTGATGATGGGGCACATATACAGCACTGATGGGCGGCACTGACAAGCAACACTTACGGGCACTGATACGTGGCACTAATATGCGGCACTGATGGACACTCATAGGCGGCACTGATAAGTGGCACTGGGCACTGATGGGCACTGACAGGTGGCACTTTTAGGTGGCACAGGTGGCACTTTTAGGTGGCACAGGTGGGCACTTTTAGGTGGCACAGGTGGGCACTGACAGGTGACACGGGTGGGCACTGATAGGTGACACGGGTGGGCACAGGTGGGCACTTATTACATACTACGGACGGTCACGGTAGGGATTGTCACGAACAACATGGACACGGGTGGGGACGGTGGATATTCACGGGTGGACACGGGTGGGCACAGTGGATAGTCACGGGTGGGCACAGTGGACAGTCACGGGTGGACACGGTGGATTT
>BLSH010527132.1:1767367-1779972 GCA_018402905.1 Glandirana rugosa | reverse complement strand
CGTTCTATGGGGATGGAGGGAGCTAGCTCCTGGAATAATGCGGTCACTGTGGATTGTAAGTCTTCAACGGTTTCGGGGATGCCCCTTATCCGCAGATTTGACCGCCGGGAACGATTTTCAAAGTCCTCTAATTGTAGCTGCAATGTGAGGTTCTCTTCCCTGAGTGCCTCCATATCATTGGACTGGGAGGCTAGCTGCTGTTCAAGGTCGTCGACTCTCAGTTCCAGGTCAGAGGTGCGCTGACCCAGCTCCCTGATCTCTCTGGTTAGCTGCTCTGTGATCTGGTCTGATGTGTGCTGTAGAGCACGGTGGAGCATTTTTTCAAATTGCTGAAGTATGCCCGCTTGTGAGTCTGCAAGAGGAGTTGCCAGGGAGTCTGTGTCTGACTCACCTTCGTCCGGATGGCGGAGACGGGAGAGCCTGGGAGAGCGCTGCGTGGAGGCCTTGGGTGTAGTAGGCGGCGCCATCTTGCAGGAGGCCCGAGCCAGGGCCTCGCGTATAGTCTTGGTGCGGATCTTGGGTTTAGACCCAGTGGCGACCATTGCAGCCTGATCGTGGTGCTCTTGAGGCTTTAGGGGACAGCGGGGTGCTGTTATCGCCGTCTTTCGGTGCCTGGTTCGGCGTTAGGAGCCCTCGGAGCCTCCGGGCTGAGCGGAGCTCTAGAGCGGCATGTCCGTCCGCTCGGTCCCGCGCATGCGCCACATATGCATTTTCTTTGCTGCATGAGGTTGCAGGGACTGTGGCGTTTAAAATTTTTTTTTTTTCATTTATTTTATTTTATTTTTTCTTTTAACACTGTTCCTTTACAAAAAAAAATCTGATCACTTTTATTGCTATCACAAGGAATGTTAACATCCCTTGTGATAGTAATATATGGTGACAGGTACTCTTTATGGAGGGATGGGGGGTCTAAAAGACCCTCCATCCCTCCTTTGCACTTCACAGAATTCAGATCCCCTGAATACTGTCATTTTTTTAAAACCGGTGCCGTTAGCAGCCAAGTAAACAGGAAGTGACATTGTATCGTTGTAACGTTGCTTCCGGAAATGTACGAAGGAGTCCTGATCAAAGCCGATTCAGGCTTCCATGGGGACTCCACACAGCCAGCGGACATGCCGAATCGGAGCTCCGGTCTCCCTGTGGGACGGGAGGCTGGAGAAGAGCAGAGGACGGTGACGGGAGGGGGTGTGGCCCCTCCCGCTGCCTGGGATAACGACCGAGCAGCTACCGAGCCGGATCCCACCGGGAGACCGGAGCTCTGATCCAGCGTGTCCGCCAGCTGTGTGGAGTCCCTGTGAAAGCATTCTTCGGCTTCGATCGGGACTCCTTCGTACATTTCCGGAAGCAACTTTACTTCCAGTTTAATTGGCGGCTAACGGCGCTGGTTTTAAAAAAATTACAGTATTCAGAATCGCCGTTTTTGGCAATCTGCATACTGTGAAGTGCAAACAAGGGATGGGAGTCCTTTAGACCCCCCATCCCTCCATAAAGAATACCTGTCACCATATATTACTATCTTCTTTTATAAGAAGGGGCTGGGCCACCCAGTGACGTAATCGAGTGAACCCGCCCCCTCCTAACGTCATGCGCTGTCAGAGGGGGCCGGTCACCCATTTACGTCACCGGGTGGTCCCGCCCCTTCTTATAAAAGAACAGTCAAAAGACCGCCCATTCTGGAAGACGCTCAGGGGCCGGGCTGCAGCAGCGGGGAGAGTGGCGGCAGTGAAAGAAGAAGGAAGAAGAAGATGAAGATTGGAGAGGAAGCAAGAAGACTGAAAGAAGAAGCAGAAGAAGGACCGGGGCAGGAGAAGGTGGAGGAAAACCGGAGGAAGAAAGAAGAAAAGAGCTATTTTACACAATAAAGGACTTGTCAAAAACTGCCTCTTGTTTTTTGTACCATTACACTCCTTTTTTGGTAAATGGGTAGGGGTAAAATGTACCCCATACCTATTCACATAGGGGGGGCCAGGATATGGGGGCTCCCTTATTAAAGGGGGCTTCCAGATTCTGATAAGCCCCCCCGCCCGTAGACCCCCACAAGCACCGGCCAGGCTTGTGGGGAAGAGGCTCTTGGGTGCCCCCCCTCCCTCAAAGCACCCATACTCCCCATGTTGAGGGCATGTAGCCTGGTACGGTTCAGGAGGGGGGCTGCACGCCCCCCCAATCCTAACCGGCCAGGGCTGCATGTTCGAATAAGGGTCTGGTTTGGATTTTAGGCTGACCCCCATGTCAATTTTTTTAAAAATATGGCGCGGGGTTCCTCTTAATATCCAAACCAGACCTGAAGAGCCTGGTTTGGACTGGGGGGACCACACACTTTTTTTCAGCTTTTTTTTTGTATATTGCCGGGGACCGGCAATACATTACAGCCGCGATTTTAAATGACAATTTTTCCTATGGAAATTTCATTTTGCTCTGTTCTACACCTCACAGAGATGTGCCCTTTTACAGACAGACTAAGGACACCCCCAGGCACAATATTTAAAGGAATTTTTCATTTTTTCATTTTCACTTTGCATTATTAAAATCACTGCTCCTGAAAAAAATAATTGATTTTAAACCTTTTTTTTTTTTTTTATTGATCCATGTCCCCAGGGCAGGACCCGGGTCCCCATACACTTTTAAGGACAATAACATTGCATATAAGCCTTTAAAATTAGCACTTTTGATTTTTCATGTTTGGGTCCCATAGACTTTAAAGGTGTGTGAATGTTCGCATTAACTTTTTGTCTGTTCGCATGTTCTGGTGCGAACCTAACCAGGGGGTGTTCGGCTCATCCCTACTTGGAAGTATGCAGGAAAGGGCTCAGTGCTGCAGCTTGTTGTACCTCAATGTCTCCACACAGCTAGTGGTGATGATGCAAAATTTGTCAGCTCTACCCCCTTCTCCTCCTCCTCCTCCATGTCCTCTGCTGAATTGTCCTATGAATCCCAAGTACCCCCTAAGCGTTCAAGGGGCTATTCAATGAGTCAGGCTAAAAGGTGCTATGCAGTTCTTCAGTTGGTGTGTCTAGGGGACAGGAAACACACCGCTGGAGCAGAGATTATTGCAGCTTTGCAGGGGCAGGCCCAGAGGTGGTTCATGCCATGCCAGCTGGAGCCAGGAATGGTGGTGTGCGATAATGGCACAAACCTCCTGTCCGCCCTTAGACAGGGAAAGTTGACACATGTGTCATGCCTGGAACATGTCCTCAATTTGGTGGTGCAGCATTTCCTAAATAGGTACCCAGGGTTGGAAGATCGGCTAAAGCAGGCCAGAAGAGTCTGTAGCGATTTCAGGCGGTCAGACACAGCCAGTGCTCGGTTGCCTGAAATTCAGCGGGAATTCCACCTGCCCATAAACTGCCTGATTTGTGACATGCCCACCAGGTAGAACTCGACTTTGGCAATGCCGCAGCGGCTGCACATGCAGCAGAGGGCCGTCAACAAGTACCTGTGGGAGTATAGCACAATGACAGGTACCAGGCCAGCTCAGCTTTTTTTCCACGCGGCAATGGCTGCTCATACAGGATGCATGCACTGTACTGTCACCATTTGAGGCCACAAGGATGGTGAGCCGTGACAATGCATGCATCAGTGACACAATCTCTGTTGTGTTCCTGCTGGAGCAGACTCTGCTTGGCATTATGGACAGGGCACTTAAGGCAGAGCAGCGGGAGGAAGAGAAGGACTTCTTTCCTCTCAGGGCCCACGTAATGCAGGCACCATTGTTCCTATGCCACAGAAGGCACAAGAAGGATGAGAATGCAGTTTTGGAGGCATTGAAGTAGAGGAAGACATACGTCAAACGGTAAGAGATGGTTTTCCATCCCCAGAACCCTTGGGAGTAGTACATGGCTAGGAGAAGGCAGTTTCAGATACTGTAATCCTCAGTGACCCAGAGGAGTTTGCTTTTCATGTTTCCACAAATTTGGGGTGCATTTTGGGGTGCATGGGCTCCCTCATGCTTCAAAGCCTGCGAAAGGACCCAAGAATACGTGGCATAAAAGAGAAGGATCATTATTGGTTGGCAACCCTCCTTGACCACCGTTATAAGGGGAAAGTGTCAGAACTCATTCTGTTCCCACAGAGACTGCAGAAGATGAAATCTCTTGAGGACACCTTAAAGAGGAGTTTATATAACGCTTTTCCTGACCTCTGGTAGGGTATAGTGTCGTGGAAAACATAGTTTTGAGGCTTCTGTTGGTCAAGAGAGGAGCGATGGAGAAGGCGTACATTTCACAATTTTTTTAGTGCTCGCCACCCAGGGCTGTCGGCTTCCACATCCCATCAGTGTCTCATCACATGGTGGACAATTATCTATGGATGAAAACAGAGATGGAGAGCTTTCCAGTCAACGATCCACTGGCTTACTGGGTCATATGACTAGAACACTGGCCAGAATTTGCCCAGTATGCAATTGAGCTGCTGGGCTGCAGTGCATCCAGTGTGCTTTCCGAACAGGCGTTCAGTGCTGCTGGAGGTTTTCTTACTGATAGCAGAATGCGTCTGTCCACAGACTCCGCGGACCACCTGACATTTATCAAAATTAATCAGTGCTGGATTACCAGCAGCTATGAAGCCCCTGATGCTGATGTTGCTGTTTAACCACTTCCCACCCAGCCAATGACCAACTTGACCACTGGGCACTTAAACCTCCTTAACAACCAGACCAATTTTCAGCTTTCAGTGCTCTCACATTGTGAATGACAATTACTCAGTCATGCAACATTGTACCCATATGACATATTCTACATATCTTTGGTAAAAAAACAAAAAAAACAAATTAGTGTATATTATTTGGTCTTTGTGAAGGTTATAGAGTCTACAAGCTATGGTGCCAATCACTGAAATTTGATCACACCTGATGTACTAATGGCCTATCTGATTTCTTGAGTCCCTAACAAGCCAGAAAAGTACAAATACCCCCTAAATTACCCCTTTTTTGGAAAGTAGACATTCCAAAATGGGTAAGTTTAGTAAGAGGCATATTGAGTTTTTTAAAGTTGTAATCGTTTCCCACAATTCTTTGCAAAATTAAGATTTTTTCTTGTCATAATTGTCATATTAACAGGTTATTTCTCACACAGCATATGCATACCACAAATTACACCCCAAAATAGATTCTACTACTCCTCCTTAGTATGGCGATGCCACATGTGTGAGACTTTTACACAGTGTGGCACATACAGAGGCCCAACATGTAGGGAGCGCCATGAGGCATTCTAGCGACATAGATTACAAATCTAATTTCCTGACTACCTCTTGCACTTTTGAAGGTCCTGGAACACCAGGACAATGGAAACGCCCAAACAATTACCCCATTTTGGAAAGTAAACACCCCAACCTATATTATGGGAGGCATAATGAGTATATTGAACATGTCATTTTTTCCAATAGTTTTCAGAAAATGTGGAAAGAAAATGAAAACGCATTTTCTTTTATAGAAAGTTGTCCATTTATACAATGTTTCTAAAACACAGCATGTAAATAGCAAAAATTACACCCCAAAATATATTCTGCTACTCTTCCTGAGTATGGCGATACCACATATGTGAGACTTTTCCGCAGCCTGGCCACATACAGAGGTCCAACATGCAGGGAGCACCGTCAGGTGTTCAAGGGGAATACATTTCAAATCTAATTTGATTACCTATTACACTATTGTGAGGCACTGTAGTGGCATGGATAGGCACTGCAGTGGCATGGATAGGCACTATAGGGGCACGGATGGGCAGTATAGTGGCATGGATGTGTCACGGATGAGAACTGATGTGGTATGGATGAGCATGAATGAGGTACAAATGAGCCATGGGTGGGGATGGATGAGCATGGATGGGGATGACTGAGCACAGATGTGGATGGATGAGCATGGATGGGGATGGCTGAGCATGAAAGAGGATAACTGAGCACAGATGGAGGTGGCTGAGCACGGAAGAGCATAACTGTGCATGGATGGGGATGGATGAGCACGGATGGTGATGGTTGAGCACGGATGCGATGACTGAGCATGGATGGGGATGGATGAGCAGGGATGAGGATGACGGAGCATGGATGGGGATGACTGAGCACAGATGGGGATGGCTGAGCACAGATGGGGATGGCTGAGCATGGATGGGGATGACTGAGCACGGATGGGGATGACTGAGTACGGATGGGGATGACTGAGCACAGATGGGG
The DNA here is from genome assembly GCA_018402905.1 of Glandirana rugosa. Lineage (NCBI taxonomy): Eukaryota > Metazoa > Chordata > Amphibia > Anura > Ranidae > Glandirana > Glandirana rugosa. The sequence continues at coordinate 1,773,813 of BLSH010527132.1, read as the reverse complement.
AATAGTGAGCACGGATGGGGATGACTGAGCACAGATGGGGATGAAGGAGCACGGAAGGGGATGAGTGAGCACGGATGGGGAAGGATGAGCACGGATGTGGATGGCTGAGCATGAAAGAGGATAACTGAGCACAGATGGGGAATAGTGAGCACGGATGGGGATGACTGAGCACAGATGGGGATGAAGGAGCACGGAAGGGGATGAGTGAGCACGGATGGGGACGGATGAGCACGGATGTGGATGGCTAAGCACAGAAGAGGATAACTGAGTATGGATGGGAATGGATGGGGATGGATGAGCATGGATGGGATGACGAAGTTTGGATGGGATGACTGAGCATGGATAGGGATGGATCAGCGGGGATGAGTGTGACTGAGCATGGATGGGATGCCTGAGCAAGGATGGGGATGACTGAGCACAGAAGAGGATGACTGAGCATGGATGGAGATGACTGAGCACGGATGGGGATGGGTGAACATGGATGAGTGAGCACGGATGGGGATGGGTGAGCACGGATGGGGATGGGTGAGCACAGATGGGGATGGGTGAGCACAGATGGGGATGACTGAGCAAGGATGGGGATGGGTGATCAGAGATGGGTGAGCACGAAAGGGGATGGGTGAGCATGGATGGGGTTGGGTGAGCACGGCTGGGTGAGTGAGCGTGGATGGATGGGTGAGCATGGATAGCTGGGTGAGCATGGATAGCCGGGTGAGCATGGATGGCTGGGTGGGTGAGCATGGATAGCTGGGTGAGCATGGAACACTGGGTGGGTGAGCATGGATGGCTGGGTGGGTGAGCATGGATGGCTGGGTGGGTGAAAATGGATGGCTGGCTGGGTGAGGATGGCTGTCTGAGTAAGCATGGATGGATGCATGGTGGGGTACAGCCTAGCACAAGGCACTGTGGGCACTTCAGATCCTCTGCCCACAGCGCTGCTGCATTAATCTCTCCCCTCTCCTCTCACACTGCACCGATCGGTGCGGAGAGGGGAGAGAAAAGCCAGAACTTCCGCCGGCTTGTTTACATCTGATCACTCCGTCATTTGATGGAGCGATCACGTGGTAAAAGGCCGCTGCGAGTGGCCATTTACCACGATCCGTGAAGTGCCGGGTCTTCAGGACCCAGTGGTCACAGATGTTCCCGGGTGCACGCGGGATGAGGGATCATGGGAGGGCGTCATTGTACGCCCCTCCAGAGTTAAGTAACCGTCCAGTAGCCATCATTTGGCTATGGGCCGGTTGTTAAGCGCTTAAATAGAGATGAGGTAAGGGTGGATGAGAAAGGGGGACTGAAAGAGAGGGGGGGGTGAGAGAGAGAGGAGGGTAAGAGACGGGGGAGAGAGAGGGTGCCTCTGAGTAGCTTAAGTAAAGTAGTAATGTGGCTCTTGTAGCGTGCCATGGCAAACTGTGGGTGAGTCCACAATGGGGTAAGAGTGGGTGGGGCTTAAGGGGCATAGTTTAACAAAACATAGTACTTCTTGTACTCAGTATATAAAATATACTGAAAATGCCATCCCGCAAGCCAGAGTCTCAGGGACATATACAAACCTCAGCACAATCATTATTTTCATCATTCATTATTAAACACTGCCATTACTTATGATTTTATGTACACTGAAAATAGAAAGCTAACACTCCAAATTGTAATCCTTTTTCTGTTACCTCTGGACATCCCCCTTCCCCCATCTGCTCACCTTTGCAGTACAGACTGCTGGCAGGCTCAGTGACAATGGCAGGCAGAGCATGTTTACATCCCCAAAGTCGACAGCATTCAGCAGTGGTGATGTGCCCCACAATTTACAATTCAAAGCTGCCTGCCACCAGTGCTGGGAAAAAGGCCATCCAGTGCCCAAGGCAAAGATACCAAGCTGCACCCCCCTCACCCACACACACACACACCATAGGGGAAGGGTTGGCAAGTGGGTGTTGGGGTGGGTAAGGTAGGGTGTATGAGGTGCAAGGTAGGTGCTGTGACCGGGAGGGTGAGAGATGCATGGCACAAAGGCAGTGTAATGAAACAGGGGGGGGGAGAGATGGATAGGAGGGAAGTTCTGGAAGAGGTAAAAGATGGGTAGACTGGAGGTAACATAAGGAGGAGGAGAAGTTTGCATTCAGAGGTGCTGTGATCTGTAAAGTAAAGTAATTGGTAGAGAGGCACAGTGACCAGAGATATGTGGGTGGGAGATGCTGTAACTGTGTAGACAAGGTGAGTTGGTATGGGGGGCTTATGGTGGCAGGGAGTCCCTGTGACTAAGAGAGGGACTGGACTGTAATAAAAATGGGGTCGGATGTGTTGTGATTATGGGACCTTGTCAATGTTACCACTAGCTTCCTCCAGAGGTATATTTTACAATGTTACCACTAGCTTCCTCCAGAGGTATATTTTACAATGTTACCACTAGCTTCCTCCAGAGGTATATTTTACTATGTTACCACTAGCTTCCTCCAGAGGTATATTTTGCTCAGCAGACTCCTCACTCAAGGAGCTCCTCCTCCAGATCCAGGGCTGCTGATCCTACTTTTCACAGAGAATGCCAGCACATCCACTACCCTCTCCTGCAGTAATTTGTGCTTCTGGTCAGTCTGGACCAGTGGTAGAGTTGCTGTTGTCCCACCAGCTGTGATATCACTCCCTGCACTGTGGCTAAAGTGTGGGAAAGGGTTCAGTGGGTGGGTGTAGCAGTTTCATTTCTGGAGAGACAGTGACTCTGTGCAGCCAGCTGCCTAAACTGATATAACAACTGCTGTCAGCACACCTTTGTCAGGGAGCTTGCTATCAGTAGACGCCATCAACAAAATGTCTTTGGGCACATAGTTCTCCTCCTCCTACAATTTAGCTGCACAGTGCAGGGACTGATATTGCAGCAGGCAGCCTGCAGTAGTCATGGGATCCTTGGGGGAGGGGGTTTTGTTAAAGCCAGCCATACATGGATCGAAATTTGGCCAATTCAGCAGGGACTGAGCAAATTTTGATTCATGTACACTGTACAGGCAAGCTTGTTGTACACAAATTGATCTGTCAGGTTTTTCCCAAATGACCAGTGCCGTCAGCTATAGCTGCTGGGGCTCGCCTTCGACGCTGGAACGAATGGGTTCAGGTAAGTAAAAGGGGGGCTCTGGGGGGCTGCTGTAGTACAGGAGGTTTTTCACTTTAATGCATAGAATGCATGAAGGTGAAAACATCTTGAGACATTACAATAAGGTGACTAGATTTTTAAAATGAAATCCGGGACATTTTTTTTTTTTTTGATTGGAAAATGGTGAACTATTTTATAAGCATATTTTTCTCAAATGATATATGCAGTGTATGGGGTATGTGTTTATGTAATGATTGTATCATATATACATTATTTTTCACATTTCCTCCATGAGAAAAAAAAAAAAAAAGAAGATACTACAATTTTTTTGGGATATGACTACCAAATGTTAAGAAGATAGAGGAAAAAAAAAACTTGCATACCTCCATGTATACTGTATATGCTGAATATAGCAAGAGATAGCCCCATATATAACCAGCATGAGACAGCCCATATATAACCAGCATGAGACAGTCCTCATATAACAGGGCACTTAAGGCAGAGCAGCGGGAGGAAGAGATGGACTTCTTTCCTCTCGGGGCCCACTTTATGCAGGCACCATTGTTCCAGAAGGCACAACAGGAGAAGGAGGAGGAGGAGAATGCAGTTTTGGAGGCATTGAAGTAGAGGAAGACATACATCAAACAGTAAGAGATGGTTTTCCATCCCCCAGAACCCTTGGGAGTAGTACATGGCAGTTCCAGGTACTATAATCCTCAGTGACCCTGAGGAGTTTGCTTTTCATGTTTCCACAAATTGGGGTGCATGGGCTCCCTCATGCTTCAAAGCCTGCGAAAGGACCCTAGAATACCCATTATTGGTTGGCAACCCTCCTTGACCACCATTACAAGGGGAAAGTGTCAGAACTCATTCTGTTCCCACAGAGACTGCAGAAGATGAAATCTCTTGAGGATACCTTAAAGAGGAGTTTATATAATGCTTTTCCTGACCTCTGGTAGGGTATAGTGTCGTGGAAAACATAGTTTTGAGGCTTCTGTTGGTCAAGAGAGGAGCGATGGAGAAGGCGTACATTTCACAATTTTTTTAGTGCTCGTCACCCAGGGCTGTTGGCTTCCACATCCCATCAGTGTCTCATCACATGGTGGACAATTATCTATGGATGAAAACAGAGATGGAGAGCTTTCTAGTCAACGATCCACTGGCTTACTGGGTCATATGACTAGAACACTGGCCAGAATTTGCCCAGTATGCAATTGAGCTGCTGGGCTGCACTGCATCCAGTGTGCTTTCTGAACGGGCATTCAGTGCTGCTGGAGGTTTTCTTACTGATAGTAGAATGCGTCTGTCCACAGACTCCGTGGGCCACCTGACATTTATCAAAATGAATCAGTGCTGGATTACCAGCAGCTATGAAGCCCCTGATGCCGATGTTGCTGTTTAACCACTTCCCGCCCAGCCAATAGACAAATGACAGCTGGGCGGTGGTTCAGTTATCCTGACCGGACATCATATGATGTCTGGCCGCATAACCCGCAATTGTACACCCACAGAGGCATGCAGTGGGGCGATCGGTGGTGTGGTGTGTCACTCTGACATGGAGGCTATTTACCACATGATCAGCTGTGTCCAATCACAACTGATCACTCATAAACAGGAAAAGCCGTGTATCGACTTTTCCTATACTCGTGCTGCCAGATGCAAATAGAGGAGAGCCGATCGGCTGCTCGCCTCACAGGGGGGGTCTGCAGTGATTATCAGTGCAGCCCCCCGAGGATGCCCACCCAGAACCACCAGGGATGCCACCCATTGCCACCAGGGATGTTCCCACCCAGGACCACCAGGGATGCCCACCATGACCACCGGGGATGCCACACAGAACCACCAGGGATGCCACAGAGGACCGCCAGGTATGCTCAATAGGGATGGCACTCAGTGCCCATCTGTGATGCCTGCCAGTGCTGCATAACAGTGTCATCTTTTAGCGCTGCCTATCCGTGCCTATCAGTGCCCGCCAGTGCCACCTATGAGTACCCACCAGTGTGCCTGTGAGTGCCCACCAGTGCTGCCTATCAGTGCTCATCAGTGCCACCTATCAGTGCCCATCAGTGCTGCATATAAGTGCCTTTATCATCAGTGTCTATCAGTGCCGCCTCACCAGTACCGCCTCATCAGTGCCAGTCAGTACTGCATCATCAGTGCCCGTAAGTGCAGCCTCATCAGTGCCTATCAGTGAAGGAGAAAGCTTACTTATTTACAAAATATTGTAACAGAAACAAAGAAAAACTTTTTTTTTCAACATTTTCTTTTTTTTTTATCTGTAGAGCCAAAAATAAAACCCCCAGAGGTGATCAAATACCACCAAAAGGAAGCTCTATTTGTGGGGGAAAAACTTTGTTTGGGTACAGTGTTGCATGACCATGCAATTGTCATTCAAAATATGACAGCGCTGAAAGCTGCAAATTGATCTGGGCAGGAAGGGGGGAAGTTTTGAAGTGGTTAAAGTGATACTAAAGGTTTGTGTTTTAAAAAAAAAAAAAATAACAAACATGCCATACTTACCTGCTCTGTGTTCTTTTGCACAGAGCGGCCCCTGATCCTTCTTTTCTGGGGTCCCCCGACGGTGCTCCTGGCTCCTCCTCTTCACCAGGTGCCCCCTCCAGGGCCAGATTAACAGCATCATGGGCCTGGTGCTGAGGATTTTGGTGGGCCTTTTTTGGGAATAAATAAAATTAATACACAAACAATTTGTGTTAAAATAAATAAATTATTAAAACAAATTAAATTAACCACTTGACCACTGGGCACTTAAACCTCCTTAACAACCAGACCAATTTTAGGCTTTCAGTGCTCTCACATTTTGAATGACAATTACTCAGTCATGCAACCCTGTATCCATATGAAATTTGTGTCCTTTTTTTCACACAACTTGAGGGCTTGAGGCTCAGTGGCAACAACCACTCATCAGTCTGTTGTTCAATGCCCGTCCACAGCTGCTGCGCAGTGTGGGGTTTATCCCCCAAACATATCAGTTTTAAAACAGCCGTCGACACCTGCCCGTAACTTGTTGTCTGACTACTCACCAACAACGGTGACTCGGAGTTCGGGAGTTCAACACACTTTTTTTCCTGTGTTTAAAGTATACCTATGTCCCAACGTACTGACTCATTAACAGTAAGTTTTACACTCTCGTGACTTTCGGATTTTAACCAGACCAACAATTCCTCCAAATTCACGGGTCACCAGTTCACCAATTAAATTAAACAAAATTATTAAATAAATAAAATTGTGTTTAACAAACACATAATTAAAATAAATAAGGGTTTTTTCCGGGTGGTTTTAGGAGTCGTGGTCCGGGTACTACGACAATTAGACCGGGACCTCCCCCGTGGACCACTTCTCCTCCTCG
>BLSH010527132.1:1742937-1759473 GCA_018402905.1 Glandirana rugosa | reverse complement strand
CAAATGCCCACTATTATACCCAGACAGATCGTATAGGACCCAAACTGGCCGCTAGACTCTCCCCGAAATTTCAAACTTTCACCTTCCCTAAAGTGAAGGTCTCCTCAGGGATTTATACCCAAAACCCAGTTAAGATCATGGCAGTCTTCCATGACTTCTACACCAAGCTTTATGAGTCAGGGGTCCCAGACCCCTCGTCCATTTAGATACTATCCCCCTTCCCCTCTTTGACGTGGAACATAGCCTTTCCTTGGAGAAACCCATCTCAGAATCTGAAGTATTAGACGTGATTAAAAGCCTTAAGCAGGGCTCGGCCCCGGGTCCAGATGCTTTCTCCAATGGCTACTATAAGCAGTTCGGGCCCATCTTAGCTCCTCACCTAATGAATTTCTTCAACTCTCTTCGGGAAGGAACAATAGTTAATGAAGATCTTAATTCAGCTGATATTTCAGTCATCCCAAAACCGGGCAAGGACCCCTCTGAAGTGAGCAACTATAGGCCCATCTCTTTAATTAACAACGATCTTAAAATTCTCACCAAAATCCTAGCAAATAGACTATCTGCCTTTATAGGGAAGTATATCCATAAGGATCAGGTAGGCTTGATCCCCGGGCGACAGGGACCTGATCAGATCCGCAGAGCGGTAGATCTCATCTCACTCCTCAGATCCAGATGGTATGGCGGCCCCTCTCAAGAGGGACTCGTACTCTCAGTTGATCTGCAAAAAGCATTTGACACGGTGGAATGGCCCTTCCTCTTTGAGGTCTTAGGACGATGGGGATTTGGACAGAAATTCTTGCAGACCCTCAAAGCCCTATATTCCAACCCTAAAGCATGCATTAAGCTACAAAACTATCGATCTGAATCATTTCCCATCCATAGGGGCACAAGACAAGGCTGTCCACTATCCCCATTGATCTTCGCCATCGCTATCGAGACCTTGGCAATTTCTATTAGGGAACATCAAGGCATAAGGGGAGTGAGATGCGGTCCGCATATACATAAATGCGCCTTTTTTGCGGACGATCTGTTGTTATTCATTACTTCTCCTCTTACCTCAGTCCCAAATATTTTTTCAACTTCTCCTTGAGTTTGGCAAAGCCTCGGGTTTGAAAGTTAACACATCTAAATCAGTCGCCCTTAATATTAACCTACCCGAAACAATAGTTCAAAGGCTTAAAGAACGGTTCAACTTCGCCTGGCATTCAGACTGCATCCCCTACCTAGGGATCCACCTAACAGCCAGTATTGATCAATTATATAACAGGAACTACCCTCCCATGTTTAAATATCTAGCCGAGACTCTCGATAACTGGGGGAGGCTCGGTCTTTCCTGGTTGGGAAGGGTGAACTCGGTCAAAATTACTCTCCTGTCTAAGATTTTATACCTGTTCAGATTTCTCCCCATCCCGATCCCAAAACATCAACTGCTTAAACTGCAATCCCACATCAAGAAATTAATTTGGGGTAAGAAGGGCTTTAGATGTCCATCTGCAGTTCTCCTGAGACGTCGGAACCAGGGAGGGTTGGGAGTCCCCAATCTATGGAAGTACTATCAGGCAGCCCAGCTAGCTCAATTTTCTATTATCCACTCACGGTCAGACAGACCAGATTGGGTAAGGATTGAGAGACAGGCTGTCCCCCGCAACACCTTGGATTATCTGGTGTGGGTTCAACCCAAGTCTAGACCGCCAATTCTCTCCCCCACACTATCCCATTCATTAGCACTCTGTGACTCCCTACTGAGGCATACGAGCTTGTCCTCCCCCTTCTGTCCACTTCAACACCTGTTTAATAACCCCCGTTTCCCTCCAGGTCAGGACATCCATTCCTTCGAATGGTGGACCAACAAGGGGTTATATAGAATTGGCCACTTTCTGTCCCCCTCTGGGCCCATCTCTCTGCAGCATTGCACGGATAACCTAGATATGCCCCCAGCGAAAGGTTCAGGTTTAACCAAATTCATCACTTTATAACCTCGGTTTGGAGAGCTGCCCCAGCCCTAATGACCATTACCCCCTTCGAACGGTGGTGCTCAGACATTTCAAACCAAAAAGGGGGTATCTCCCTAATATATGCTTCACTGTCAGATCAACCGGAGAAACCTCCGTATGCTAAATGCTGGGAGGAGGACCTGGGGAAGACCTGGGATGCCGATAAGTGTTTTTCTCTATTCCTGTGCTCTTTCAAAGGTTTAGTTAATATCCCTCTGATGGAAGCAAGCGCTAAGGTAATGTCTAGGTGGTTAAGCAGGAGGGGGTGGAAAGCCCGCTCTAGGTGTGGAAGTTTGCAATCATCCAGGGAATTGGGTGCAGGTCCAGACTACCGTCAATCCAAGTCCAGGCAAATCAAAAGGGAAGAGACCGCACTCCAAAATCCAAGGAAAAGGATTTATTGTGAACCAACAAAAGTAAATGTCCAGGCAGAAATTACAGCAAAGCACAGGAATGTCTAGGTGGTACTTGGTGCCAACTCATCTTTCGGTCATGTTCCCAGGCTCATCTCCACTATGTTTCAGAGGCTGTAATCTCCAAGGCTCTTACTTTCACATCTGGTGGGAATGCCCTAGAATCAGGGGATTCTGGAATAGGATTTTTGCTCTGCTAAGGAAGATTACAGGTCAAGTAATCCCCCAAAATCCGGAAATCGCCTTACTAAACTATAGGCCAGATGGACTCTCCAAAATTATGTTTAAACTTACTCTCTTTATTCTCTTGGGGGCTAAGCTTACATTGGCTAGGGCGTGGAAGAAACCCTTGGTCGCGTTCAGCGCTGCCAAAGAGAAAATCACATGGATCATGAGCCAAGAGAAGCACGCCAGCTTTCTCCTAGACACATCAGTTAAGTTTGATAGCATTTGGGACCCGTGGAGGTCCTACCTGGAACAGCCCAGGCAACTCACCCCATTAGCATAGTTTGGTCTGCCTTCCTGGTGTCTCTCGTATCATTTTTTATATCTCTCGCTCACTTTCTTTTCTTTCTTTCCCTCTTCCGGCCTTCTATCTCTCCTAACTTCCTTAATACGTGAGTTTCTGTTTATAGTTACTTTGCAGTTCTAGTCTCTTGTGAATGTATATGGTCCCCTGGGATCAGAGGACCCCTAGAGTTCATTAGCACATCCAGTTGACTCACTCTACGGACCTTGGCTCACACGCAATTGGATGGACCTGGGTGGTCCGAGTCCGGTCCCCTCCCTCCCAACACAGTTTGATCCCAGATGGGGTGCTGGGTGGAGTTCTTGGGACTGGCCCCTCGGCCCTCCAGGTTTGAGGGATTTTATACTGGATAAGGTCATCCCTGATATTGTTTTTGTATGTGATCTAATGCACCTTCTGTAGACTGGGTAAGGCCTTCCCTTACCCACTGTATGACTTGTTTTTTGTATTTGTTGAAACTCAATAAAAAATTTCTAAAATGAAAAAACCTCTATATGCTTTACCTCCCTATCACTTAAAGTATAAGATAATTTGTTTGTATGAATAATAGACCCGGTTGGTAAGTGTACGTTTTGAAATTCATTGATTGAAATCTTAAAAAAAAAAACTATCCCTTTGTTGAGGGTGGCAAGTAGTCACGTGCCATTCGACTCGCTCCGTACGGTCAGCACGGCTGAAGTACTCAACTCAAAGAGAAAATCCCATGGATCATGATCCAAGAGAAGCACGCCAGCTTTCTCCTAGACACATCAGTTAAGTTTGATAGCATTTGGGACCCGTGGAGGTCCTACCTGGAACAGCCCGGGCAACTCACCCCATTAGCATAGTTTGGTCTGCCTTCCTGGTGTCTCTCGTATCATTTTTTATATCTCTCGCTCACTTTCTTTTCTTTCTTTCCCTCTTCCGGCCTTCTATCTCTCCTAACTTCCTTAATACGTGAGTTTCTGTTTATAGTTACTTTGCAGTTCTAGTCTCTTGTGAATGTATATGGTCCCCTGGGATCAGAGGACCCCTAGAGTTCATTAGCACATCCAGTTGACTCACTCTACGGACCTTGGCTCACACGCAATTGGATGGACTTGGGTGGTCCGAGTCCGGTCCCCTCCCTCCCAACATAGTTTGATCCCAGATGGGGTGCTGGGTGGAGTTCTTGGGACCGGCCCCTCTGCCCTCCAGGTTTGAGGGATTTTATACTGGATAAGGTCATCCCTGATATTGTTTTTGTATGTGATCTAATGCACCTTCTGTAGACTGGGTAAGGCATTCCCTTACCCACTGTATGGCTTGTTTTTTGTATTTGTTGAAACTCAATAAAACATTTTTAAAATGAAAAAACCTCTATATGCTTTACCTCCCTATCACTTAAAGTATAAGATAATTTGTTTGTATGAATAATAGACCCGGTTGGTAAGTGTACGGGTTGAAATTCATTGATTGAAATCTTAAAAAAAAAAACTATCCCTTTGTTGAGGGTGGCAAGTAGTCACATGCCATTCGACTCGCTCCGTACGGTCAGCACGGCTGAAGTACTCGGTGACTAGCTCACGTTTATGAAAGGCGCGCTCAAAGGAAACTGAGAGCGGCAGCTGAGCACTGTGAGCATTCCATAAGAGACCTTATGAACTGTAATAACTGTATATGTGGTATTCTAGTCGAACATATTGGTCCTGATAGTGATTTACATATCATAAGACACATTAGTAATAGACCATATAAATTTCATTGCCTGTCCGCTTCGGAGGACCGCCCTAAATGTTATTGTAAGAACCAACATTTATATAAGATAAATTGTCACTTTCCCGTCCCAGAGGCTTATATAGGACAGAGTTTAGGTAGGCTGCGATTGTTCATTGACAGTCTGACCAGCTTTATATCTTCGTAATGGGCGCTAAAAAAATCCAAGATCAGCCCACTCCAGCCAGGTGAAGACTTTAAGAATTATGTTGCCCGTGTCTGTGGGACCGATTATTATTTAGTCGATCCGTTTGTGGACAATCTCAGTGGGTGGACAGAAAGCATGGGTATCAATGGGATACCAACCAAAACCTACTGTACCAGACCCCTGTACATCATGGATAGAGTTGAGCGAACTTCTAGAAGTCCGGGTTCTGCTGGTTCGGCCGAACTTCGGGACAAAGTCCGGGTTCGGGTCCGGACAGAACCCGAACTTTGTCCCGGATCCCAAACCCCATTGAAATCAATGGGGACCCAAACTTTTAGGCACAAAAATGGCTGTAAGAAAGCCCAGGAAAGTCCTAGAGGTCTGTAAAAGGAAGGAAATGGGGGTAAGGGTGGGACAAGTGCCCTACAAAGAAATGGGGACAGGGAAATAACTAAAAGCATTTTTAAAAAAATAAAAACATAAAAAAAATCAAAAATGGAGGTGGATGTGGACCATCTTCAAACTGGGTCTGAAAAGTATTAATTAACGGTAGAAGCCATATAACTGTTCTAAAATCATCTTCAAACTATGTCAAAAAAGTATAAATAAGCCGGGAGATCCCATATCACTGTTCTGCAAACATCTGGAAACTGTGTGTGTCACTTTAAATGAAACCGGGAATAAGTGAACATCTGTTCTGCAAACCTCTGGAAAAGTCTGTGTGTCACTTTAACAGAAACCGGGAATAACTGAACATCTGTTCTGCAAACCTCTGGAAAGTCTGTGTGTCACTTTAACAGAAACTGGGAATAACTGAACATCTGTTATGCAAACCTCTGGAAAGTCTGTGTGTCACTTTAACAGAAACCGGGAATAACTGAACATCTGTTCTGCAAACCTCTGGAAAGTCTGTGTGTCACTTTAAATGAAACCGGGAATAAGTGAACATCTGTTCTGCAAACCTCTGGAAAGTCTGTGTGTCACTTTAAATGAAACCGGGAATAACTGAACATCTGTTCTGCACACATCTGGAAAGTCTGTGTGTCACTTTAACAGAAACCGGAAATAACTGAACATCTGTTCTGCAAACCTCTGGAAGCTGTGTGTGAAACTACAGCATAGAGAAGAACAGGTATATGGTTTCACTCTGCTATAGTTTCACACACACTTTCCAGAGGTTTGCAGAACAGATGTTCAGTTATTCCCGGTTTCTGTTAAAGTGACACACAGACTTTCCAGAGGTTTGCAGAACAGATGTTCACTTATTCCCAGTTTCTGTTAAAGTGACACACAGACTTTCCAGATGTGTGCAGAACAGATGTTCAGTTATTCCCGGTTTCTGTTAAAGTGACACACAGACTTTCCAGAGGTTTGCAGAACAGATGTTCACTTATTCCCGGTTTCATTTAAAGTGACACACAGACTTTCCAGAGGTTTGCAGAACAGATGTTCACTTATTCCCGGTTTCATTTAAAGTGACACACAGACTTTCCAGAGGTTTGAAGAACAGATGTTCACTTATTCCCGGTTTCTGTTAAAGTGACACACAGACTTTCCAGAGGTTTGCAGAACAGATGTTCAGTTATTCCCGGTTTCTTTTAAAGTGACACACAGACTTTCCAGAGGTTTGCAGAACAGATGTTCAATTATTCCCGGTTTCATTTAAAGTGACACACAGACTTTCCAGATGTTTGCAGAACAGATGTTCAGTTATTCCCGGTTTCATTTAAAGTGACACACAGACTTTCCAGATGTTTGCAGAACAGTAGTTCAGTTATTCCCAATTTCATTTAAAGTGACACACACACATTTTCCAGATGTTTGCAGAACAGTGATATGGGTTCTTCCGGCTTATTTATACTTTTTGGACACAGTTTGAAGATGATTTTAGAACAGTTATATGGCTTCTACCGTTAATTAATACTTTTCAGACCCAGTTTGAAGATGGTCCACATCCACCTCCATTTTTGCTTTTTTTAGGTTTTTATTTTTTTAAAAATATTTAAAGTTATTTCCCTGTCCCCATTTCTTTGTAGGGCACTTGTCCCACCCTTAACCCCCATTTTCCTTCATTTTGCAGACCTCTAGGACCTTCCTGGACTTTTTTACAGCAATTTTCAGAACTTTTGTTAAAATTACCAGAACCCCGGACCCAAACCTGGACTTTTTTTGAAAAGTCCGGGTCCGGGTCCCGGACACCCCAAAGTTCGGTCCGGACCCCAACTTTACAGTCCGGTTTCGCTCAACTCTAATCATGGACGCTAAAGACACTGTCTTGGCAACCCATGTGTTTAGGATAATACCTGGATGTCCAGTCAATCTGTTGGGGAGGGACTTATTTGGGAAATTGGGATTAACGTTGTCAGTGAAAAACAAGGGAGGATTAATTGCTGAATCCACTGTCTTACCCCTTGAAGCCTTCACAGAGTCACGTATAGTGACACTGTGCAATTTGCAGGCATACCTGGATCTTCCAGATCTACCCGAAGAGGTGTGGGCTATGGGAGAATATGACACTGGTTTGAGCTCCTGTACTCCTTACCGGGCCACTCTGAAACCAGGCTCCTCCCCAGTCTACCATAAACAATATCCCCTCTCCAAGAAACAAATAGAGGGAATTAAGCCTATGGTTGAGAGGTTCCTCCAGGAAGGCAATGGTACCTATCGGTTTGTGCAGGACCTGAGGGCAGTGAATGACCTAATCATACCAATTGCACCCATGGTATCCAACCTTCACACCCTACTCACCAACATACCGCATGAAGCAACACATTTCACTGTTATAGATCTAAAAAATGCTTTCTTTAGCATCCCTGTTGACAAAGAGACAAGGCCAATTTTTGCTTTTTCCCTTGATGGCAGCAGACAGTTAACCTGGTGCAGAATGCCACAAGGATTTGTGGACTCCCCCGTGGTATACAGTATTGTTCTCCAGTCCACTCTGAAGCCATGGCACCCCCCCCCCCCCAGGGTTCAGTAGTGCTGCAGTATGTTGATGATTTGATGATCTGTAGCAAGTCACGGGACGCTACGGTTATGCAAATGTTGTCATAAAGTGTCTAAAGAAAAGTTGCAATGGTGCAGAGAGAAGGTTGAATACCTAGGCTTTGTCTTTTCACGAGGACAAAGGAGCCTCAGCTCAGCCCGGATCCATGGCATAGTGGGCCTGGTCACCCCACACACTAAGAAGGAAATGTTATCCTTTCTTGGTATGATAAATTATTGTAGGCAATGGATCCCTGATTGCTCCTACTATGATGACATCCTCAGAAAAGCCACTCTGAAAGAATCTCCTGAGAAGGTTGAATGGTCTAATGAAATGTTTCATGCTTTTAAGGCATTAAAGAAGGCAATGGTTATGAGTCCTGGTTTAGGCCTCCCTGACTTTAATTTGATGTTTCATTTGTATGCCAGAGGCAATTGTAAAACCATGGCGTGTGTGCTGGCCCAAGAACACGGGGCAAACTACGGCCTGTGGTTTATTTTTCAAAAGTCATGCCTCTACAAGTCCAGGGCTTCCCATCCTGTCTTAGGGCCCTTGCAGCATGCGCTATGGTGGTGGAAATGGCATCCACCTTTACCCTAGGACATGCCACACAATTGCACACCTGTCATGATGTGGTGGCACTGCTTAAGGGTGTACATACACAACATATGTCAGCGCAAAGGCTGAGTGGGTATGAGGTCATTCTTTTAAGTAACCCACAGTTACAAATCAAATACAGCGCTAACAACTCTGGCCCCGCCATGATTCTGAACGCCCTTTTGGGGATGAAATCCTCTGAGGATGCAGGGCCAAGTGCCCACGATTGCCTAGAATCTATCGAGGTCGCCACATCCCCCCAGGTTGGATATGCTGAAAACGTCTATCCCGGGAGCAGACGTCGTCTTCGTGGACGGCTCATGCACCAGGCCCAAAGACAGCACCTACCATGCCGGGTACTCTGTGGTAAAACTCCCAGATGTTATTATAGAGGCTAAATCCATCCCCTATCAGTCAGCCCAAGCAGCTGAACTAATTGCCCTTACCAGAGCATGTGAAATATATGCTGGCCAATCTGTGACCATCTACACGGACTCCCGATACGCACATGGCGTGGTCTATGACCACGGGGTACTATGGCCTTTGAGAGGATACATAGGGGCTGATGGAAAGAAAATCTCACTCACAACTCATCGACAAGCTTCTCAGAGCCATCACAATTCCCCGAGAGCTTGCTATCATACACTGTAGAGCACATACCAAGGGTACAGATGACATAGCTAAAGGTAATGCTCTAGCAGATCAGGAAGCTAAAAAGGCTGCTCAAACTCAGCCACAGGAAACTTTGTTGCAGATGCCCACCCTCATCCCAATTCTACCAGATGAAGCCCAATTAATCACTGACTTATAGCGCTCAGCATCCCATGAGGAGCTGAAGGATTGGTGCTACCCAGTTTTGCAGAAAAATCCAAAGACTGGATTGATCTGCAAAGAGGGGAGATCATGCATCCTGCGGTGTAGCGCCCCAATATACATTGCACATTACCACGGGGTAGGACAAATAGGTTGGAAACGCACATTGAAACAAATTCTAAAAGACTTCTATATTACAGATCCTAGACCACTGATAGAAAGTTATGTAAAAAGATGTATCACCTGCATCAGGAGCAATCCTAATAACCCACACCGTGCTGCACACCAACATCTACCTTACCCCACAACCCCATTCACGTATCTCCAAATTGATTTCACTCACATACCACAGCCAAAGGGAGGAAAAAAAACAGCCTGTGTAATCACCGATATGTTCTCTCGTTGGCCAGAAATGTTCCCTGCCAAAAGGGAAGATGCTAAGACAGTAGTGGGAATCCTCACAAGGGAAATTATTCCTAGGTTGGGAACACCATTAAAAATTAATTCAGACCAGGGCCCAGCATTCACTTCACAAATCTGCAAGGCACTCTCTAAGGCCCTGCAGATTGAATGGAAATTCCATATTCCATACCACCCCCAAAGTTCAGGCATTGTAGAAAGGATGAACAGAACGATCAAGGACAAATTGAGGAAAGCCACTGGAGGTATGTATGAAAACTGGAAAAGATACCTCCCTGCTGTCCTTGCTGAAATCAGAATGACACCCAACGCAACCCTAGGGTACTCCCCTTTTGAGATCCTAATGGGTAGGGCTTTCCCCACGCCCTGGGCCAGACACACATTCATGACACAGGATCATTTTGAAAATATTAGGGATGAATATGTGAGGAAACGAATTGAAACCTTAATAGAAACCGAAGAACATGTTACCTGCAAGCTTCCAAATCTTACACAGGACAATACCCATCCTGGCAATACCCATCCTTTCCAAGAAGGAGATGTAGTAGTGATCAAGCAACTGACAAAGGGAAAGAAGCAACAGGACTTTGCCTACGGTCCAGAAACCACCGTTGTAGCTATTACCAGAACCGCGATCCTCACCGAACACAGTCCTACCTGGATCCATGCCACCTGAGTAAAGCTGGCACGCAAGAGACCTGAACCAGAAGTGCCAGAAGCAAGAAAGGAGGTACTAACGGGGGCAGACAGCCCCGACCTCGAACAGGACAGTCAAGAAAAGGGGGTATTAATGGGGGCAGAAAGCCCTGACCCTGTACAAAATGACGATTCTAACTTCACAGGACTCGGGCAAACTTTGGTTACTGATAGGACTGATTTAATTTTCAGTGTTTACCCTTGTGTGGATCACATCTATCTGCATATACCACCCAGAAGATTTAGGGGTTATACAGGGAATATGCGTGAAAAAAATTAGACACCCCATGGAAAGGTGAATGTGCCTTAGCCAAAGTTATTATGCCTTTACATATTCTCTCAGAAAATCCTGTAGAACACCAACCGGATCCCCTTTCTAGGAGAAAGAGAGAAGCCCCTATAGGTAGTTTTGATCCACATGTATACATAGATGCAATAGGGGTGCCAAGAGGGGTCCCAAATGAATTCAAGGCCCAAGACCAAGTTGAGGCTGGTTTTGAGTCTCTATTCCCCCTTATCACTATAAATAAGAATGTAGATTGGATAAACTATATCTATTATAACCAGCAGAGGTTTGTCAATTACACTAGGGATGCCTTGAAGGGAATGGCTGAACATCTAGAAGCCACTTCCCAAATGACATTCCAAGATAGGATGGCCCTAGATATGATCCTTGCTGAGAAAGGGGGCACGTGTAGATTCAGTGATAAGGTGGAGGGCTGTTGCACTTATATTCCCAACAACACTGGCCCTAATGGTAAGATCACCCTGGCTATTAAGAAATTAGAAGACCTGTCCATAGAACTTAAAGAGAACTCAGGTATTGATAATCCCTGGGATCAACATTTTGGATGGTTCACCAGTTGGAAGCAGGCACTTATCCAGCTGGGAATCATCATAGTAATCATACTTGTAGTTGTAAGAATAGTAGTGTGTTGTGCAAAAGTGTAGACAACCTTTCTATGTACTCTGCCTTGCTCCCTGAACAACCAAATCCCTCAGATCCTAATCAGCCAGACTATATTGAATATATCAGGAAACATAAACAGCGGAAAGAGAGGAATCGAATCATCTAGGGTGAGTGGGACAAGCCTTTAATAGCAACAAGGAATTAAAGGACTTATTGTCGCTGGTCCCATTTCTGAGGAAAGACGCCAGGGAAGTTACTTACCCCCTGTTGACACCTGTAAAGATGAAAAGAAATCATATACATGATTTAAGAGGGGAAATTGTAAGGGTTTTAGGGGTTGCTTGCATACATTTCCATTTTGTATTATATGCTTTGTATGTGTTTCAGTTATCTTCCATTTTAGGTTCATCTTTGCGCACACTACTTTTCTTTAGAATCAAAGCTTATTGTTATCAGTCCTGGGACATGTAACCGCAGGGTAGCCGTTTCCCCGGAGTGACCACAATACAGTTTGAAACTTGCATTAGCCAATCAAATAATGACAACGGCAATTTCTGAGTTTTTTGTCTAAGAGATATGCAGTAAAAAAGGGGAAGGAGAAATGGTATATAATCACCCTCCCTCAAATAAACATTTGAAGACTGATTTCACCTATACTGAGCGTCTGTCTTTTATTTCATGGGTGTAGTTGGTCTCCCAGGCGCCTGTAACCCAAACAGACTGACCACTAATAGATAGCCGGGGCTAATCGATAACTTGCAGATGTCATCACTGCAAACAGATTCTACACCCTAAGGGATCTGACGGGAACTGAGGTTGGAAAGGATTATAGAGCTTTAAATGCCGTACAACCTACAATTACAGAAGCTAATCTCTCTAACATTTCACAAGAGAGATTAGATAGAAACCTTACTGGACCTCATCCCTTACAGGGTGAGTCATCAAGCAACCCAGGTTGGGGTTTTTTTCGACCGGCTCAGGGACTGAAAAGGCCCGCCGACCCAGGAGAGGAACCCAAGGGGGGGCGGCGACGGGGATTTAAAAAGATCCAAAAAGTAGTAGGGGCTGGGATTTATAATTTGAGTTCGAAAGAACTCGCTAAACCTGAAAAATTGCTTTTAGATCAAGGCCTCAAATTTGCCCCCCCCCCAGGAATCTTAATATATTTGAAACATACATGGATGTACACAGATTTATAAGAAAGGTCAACATAAAAAGATATTTGATTACAAACCCCATTAAAGAAAATAGGAGAGTTTCTTCAGAATTCACTCATACAGGCCTAACAAATGCGTCTCTTTTTAACCCCCCTGGTGCTCTAGCTCCCTCCCTTAAGGTATTTAGGGATGTAGTCCTTCGGGATATTGAGCAATTAGAGTTTAAGAAGGTATGCCTGAGGAAGGAACTACAAGTAGGGCTTGATTCCTTATGTGATAACAAGGATCTTATAATACGCCCAGCAGATAAGGGGGGGGGGCATAGCAGTATTAGACCATAGTGCCTATATGAACGAGATGTATAAAATTTTGGGAGACCATTCCACTTATCAAATATTGGACTCAGACGCCCAAATAAAGCTGAATTAAATAAGGTTGTGGATAAAGGACTAAGGGTAGGGATCCTAACTAAGAAAGAAGGGCGTTTTTTGATACCTAAGGCTCCCCGCACTCCCGTTATTTACTATCTCGCCAAACTACACAAAGATCCTATCTGCCCACCCGGGCATCCTATTGTGAGTGGGATAGATTCCCTTACTTTCTGGGTGGGCAGATATATTGATTTATTCCTGCAACCGTTAGTGAGAAGGGTTCCATCCTTCATTAAAGATTCTAGGAGTGTTATTAATATTCTCGCTGAATTTACCCCCACTGAAAACTTATTGTTAGTGACAGCAGATGTCACCTCATTATACACCATAATACCTCACTGTTTGGGTTTTTCTGCAGTTCAATTCTACCTTGAAAGGGATTCAGATCTCCCTCAGGAACAAATCAAATTTATTATGGAACGGTTAAAGTTTGCGGCCACCCACAATTATTTCTGGTTCGACCAGAAATATTATAGTCAGATCAAGGGTGTCGCCATGGGTGCTAAATATGCACCTAGTCTGACCAATTTATTTATGGCCCTATGGGAGGAGGACGTTGTCTATGCCCAGAGAAGACCTGAGTTGGTCCTCTGGGCAAGGTACATAGACAACGTCCTCCTCCTGTGGAATGGCGACCTCCCAAGTTTGGAATCCTTCCTTGAGGGTCTGAACCAAAGCAATAGGGATATAGAATTGAAGTATGAGGCTAGTCCCTGGGAGGTGAATTTCCTGGATCTGAAAATAGAAATTAGAGCAGGCCGCTTTGTTACCTCCACATATTTCAAGCCCTCCGATAGGAATTCCTTTATCCCCTTGGAGAGCTAGCTGTCATCACTCTCCATGGCTTGGGGGAATCCCCAAGAGCCAGTATATGCGGCTCCGTCGCAATTGTACTGACCTTGGGGATTTCTATAAACAGGCCGATATTTTGACACAACGGTTTAACGAGAAGGGGTATTCCGAAGACTTGTTATGTACTATTTTAGAGGGGGTATCTCAACTGAATCGAGATGATCTGTTGAAAGAAAAATCAGAGGAGGACAGAAGGAATGATAGAGTTCCTGTCTTACCTTTTGTTACCACCTATTCCAATCAAGCTAGGAGAGTGCGACAAATTATCTCCAAACATTGGCACATTTTGAAAAATGATCGTGTCCTACGTGACAACTTGCCAGATCGTCCCTCTATAGTGTTTAAGGAAGCCTCCTCTTTAAGACATAAAATAGCTCCCAATGTGGTGGATCCCCCTGTGACGAGGCCAGTATTTTTTCAGGAACCTACCGGTTTCTTTAAGTGTGGTAAATGTAGGGTGTGTGCAAATAATAGTGTGCCACAGCGTAGGACAACTTCTTTTGTTTCCAATTATTCATTCACACAATATCTTATAAAACCCTTCATTACATGTACTACAAAAGGGGTGGTTTACCTAATACAGTGCCCTTGTGGGCTACAGTATGTGGGTAGAACCAAGCGCCCTCTGAATGTTTGTCTTAATGAACACATCACAAACATTCTGACTGGTTTTAAGAACCACTCGGTGTCCAAACACTACAGAGATCCTTCGAAAACTATGTTTCTGGGAATTGACAAATATGTGGCCCATTGGCGGGGGACGTCGTTAATTAGGATTATTTCCAGAATGGAAATGGCCTGGATCCACAAGATCAGATCCTACACCCCCTTTGGGCTTAATGTAGAGGTCGATGTTAATTCGTTTATCGACAACTCCTGATCCCTATTTGTTGGTAGGTCCTTAGGTTTGCATTAGACTGGTGAGGTATCCCCCAATTAATTGATCCTGCTATTCTGTGTAATTCTATAGGTGCTGCACCAATTGTACTTTTTAGTTACTTGGGAACCTTTGCTAATATAGTTAGTTGGACTTGTAGTTTATGAATTTATCCATTGATGTGGAATATGATATATGGACAATTAAACTTTTAACCTTTATATGGTATCCATGTTATATTACTATGTCTTGATTGTGAACCCAATCCGAGTTTTGGTTGGTGTGACCCACCTATAGAATTAATAGATCCAGGGAGAGGTTCTATCCGAAAAATTTCGGGGTTCAAGGTGGTAATCCAATTATGATTGGTATTAACTTTTTTACTCCATCTATTTATTGCCCCCCTCCTCTTTGAGGAACAGCAATTTATCCATACCCTTATAGGGAAATAAAATTTAATTTGGGTTCATATTACCATGTGGGGGATATTATGAAGGAAGTTGGGATGTCCCCAATTACGGATGGCACTTCAACGGCCGGTATAACGTATAATTCATAACACACTGCACCTCGATAATTAATGAAAACACATAGAAAAGCAAGATGCAAGCAGCGCTAAATAGTCCTTCTAATACAATAGTCCAATCAGACAAATTGGTGATAAGTGCATCCACTCAGGGTTAACAGTGCTCCAATTCTGGCCGCCACCACACCGCATGAAGAAATCTCGGGAGGGACGACCCCCCCCTATATGGGAAAACTCACCAAAGGTCAGCTAATAATCAGCATTCAGATCCCAATGGTATCACAGTTCACCTCTCCTCCTCTTTCCACTGCTCAAATCTCTGGTGTGTGTGTGATCAAGGTGAGTGTGTGTGTAATTAGAGAGCAGGGTGACTCAGTGTGTATAGTCCTGCCTTTCACATGAGCCCTCCTATTCCCTGCACACATCCTGGTCTCCTCCCTCTCTCTACTGGTGTTACTGGAAGTTAGCTAACTTGCAGAAGTCAGGATCAGACTTCCCTAGGCTTCAATCCTGCGGAATCGTTCTTCCAGGATTGCCTCTTCCATACGTGACATCATCCAGTGTCGAATCCAATGCACAGGTTCACCCCTGATCAATTAGACCTTGATCACACACACACCAGAGATTTGAGCAGTGGAAAGAGGAGGAGAGGTGAACTGTGATACCATTGGGATCTGAATGCTGATTATTAGCTGACCTTTGGTGAGTTTTCCCATATAGGGGGGTCGTCCCTCCCGAGATTTCTTCACGCGGTGTGGTGATGGCCAGAATTGGAGCACTGTTAACCCTGAGTGGATGCACTTATCACCAATTTGTCTGATTGGACTATTGTATTAGAAGGACTATTTAGCGCTGCTTGCATCTTGCTTTTCTATGTGTTTTCATTGATTATCGAGGTGCAGTGTGTTATGACTTTTGTGATTTTTAAGCAGTAGCTACTTTTTATTTTATTTTGTATCAATTTTTATGCATAAATTTTCTTTATGTCAGTGCGCATGCGCCGGCATCCCGTACAGACGCTCTAGACGGGAGCTCCGACCCGCTCCAGCCGCCAACCGACACCCAGCTAAAACCGAGCGGAATTGCCACCCCACGGATACCCTCAACCTCCCGGCGGTCCGATACACTGGATCCCCCACGAGCGGAACGTAAGAAGAAGGAGGTAAACCGCAAGTTATACTTCAGCCAGCAGGCCTCAGACCTCACCAAGATGGCGACCTCGGTGGCGCCTCTCCCACAAGTAAGCATGGAAGAAACATTCACTATAGCAGATCCACCGCCAGAGGCACACAGACTCTTGAACGCCAAATGGAGGAAGAAGAATGCAAGGCGAGCACCCCCTAGGTCACATAGCCTGGCGGCCCTCCAACTCCCATAGGCACCCCACCGTTAAGGCGAGCCAAAATCGACCCACAGCCAACCGCCGACCTCGCCCAGCCTCGAGGGCAGATCT
>BLSH010527132.1:1673527-1688688 GCA_018402905.1 Glandirana rugosa | reverse complement strand
GAGGCGGGCTTTCAAACCTTACTCCTCCCATCTTGTTGCCCATAAATTCTCCCTGCTCCAGTATGGCTAGCACACGGCCTGAAGAAGGGGCCGGAGCCCCGCAACGCGTCGCCGAATCACTACCCTTCCTGTGTTTAACTGGACAAGAGGAGACTTTTGGCTCTCTGCTGGGAACGAACGGACCGGAACGATCAGTACTTCCATCAGTGGCTAGGAGGAGGAAACGCCGGGAGCCACCGACGCTTCCTTCCCACCGCATCACTGCCAGGCAGTTCCTTCTTCACCCCAGGAGCACCTCCTCCAGGACTCCCACACAGCCAGCAGTGGCTTGAAACTGCAACGCTTACCTGAATACTACCATTGTGAGTAGGTTTTTACCACTTTTAATAAATTATGTTTTTACTTCAATACTGCACTTAGAGGCGCACTTTTTGTTCTTTGTCGTTTACTATAGATGTTCGGTTACTTCCCAAAGGTGCAGCCTTGCCAGTGCTACAGAGTCAGTTCACCTACTACGAATAGTTCCATCACCCACACCTTCACCCACCGTGTGTACAGACTCTTTGATCTCCAGTTCATACATCATCTTAGGTGCATAGGGAGAGTCCAACAAAAACTTACTTAGGACTGCACTGCAAACACACTGTTTTATACCTAATAAAGTGGCCAGTGAGTATATATATATATATATATATATATAGTACCTCACAAAAGTGAGTACACCCCTCACATTTTGTAAATATTTTATTCTATCTTTTCATGTGACAACACTGAAGAAATGCACTTTGCTACAATGTAAAGTAGTGAGTGCACAGCCTGTATAACCACTTGCCCATTGGGCACTTAAACCCCCTTCCTAACCAGACTAATTTTCAGCTTTCAGCGCTCTCACATATTGAATGACAATTACTTAGTCATGCAACAATGTACCCATATGAATTTTGTGTCTTTTTTTCACACAAATAGAGCTTTCTTTTGGTGGTATTTAATTACCCCTAAGTTTTTAATTTTGTGCGCTATAAATGAAAAAAGAGCAAAAATTTTGTAAAAAAAAATGCAATTTATTTTGTTTCTGTTATAAAATTTTGCATATTAGTAATTTTTCTTCATAAATTTTGGCCACAATTTATACTGCTACATATCTTTGGTAAAAATAACCCAAATGAGTGTATATTATTTTGTCTTTGTGAAAGTTATAGAGTCTACAAGTTATGGTGCCAATCTTTGAAAATTGATCACACCTGATGTACTGACAGCCGTCTCATTGCTTGAGACATTACCAAGCCAGGAAAGTACAAATACCCCCCAAATGACCCCTTTTTGGAAAGTAAACATTTCAAGGTATTTTAGTAAGAGGCATGGTGAGTTTGAAGTTGTAATTTTTTCCCACAATTCTTTGCAAAATAAAGATTTTTCTTTTTTTCACAAAATTGTCATATTAACAGGTTATTTCTCACGCACAGCATATGCATACCACAAATTACACCCCAAAACACATTCTACTACCCCTCCTGAGTATGATGATACCACATGTGTGAGACTTTTACACAGTCTGGCCACATACAGAGGCCTAACATGCAGGGAACACCACTAGGCGTTCTAGGGACATAAATTAAACATTTAATTTCTTGACTACCTCTTGCACTTTTGAAGTGGACAATGGAAACACCCAAAAAAATGACCACATTTTGGAAAGTAAATACCCCAATGTATATTCTAGGAGGCATAATGAGTCTTTTGAACATGTCATTTTTTCCACAAGTTTTTGGAAAATGTGGAAAGAAAATGAAAAAGCATTTTTTTTTACACAAAGTTGTCCATATATACAATATTTCTAACACACAGCATGTACATAGCAAATATTACACCTCAAATACATTCTGCTACTCCTCCTGAGTATGGCAATACCACACGTGTGGGACTTTTACACATCCTGGCCACATACAGAGCCCCAACATTCAGGGAGCACTGTCAGGTGTTCTAGGGGCATACATTTCAAATCTAATTTGACTACCTATTACATTTTTGTGAGGCACTGTAGTGGCACTGATGGGCTCTGTAGTTTTACTGATGGGCACTGTAGTGGCATGGATGTGGCACAGATGAGAACTGATGTGACATGGCTGAGGCATGGATGAGCATGAATTAGGCATAAATGAGCGATGGATGGTGATGGATGAGCATGAATGAGCCATGGATGGGAATGGATGAGCCGGGGATGGGGATGGATGAGCTGGGGATGGATGAGCCGTGGATGGGGATGGATGAGCCATGGATGAGCATGAATGAGCAATGGATGGGGATAGATGTGCCATGAATGAGGATGGATGATGAGCCATGGATGGGGATGGATGAGCTGTGGATGGGGATGGATGAGCCATGGATGGGGATGGCTGAGTATGGATGGGATGGCTGAGTATGGATGGGATGGCTGAATATGGATGGGATGGCCGAGCATGGATGGGAGGGCTGAGTATGGATGGGATTGCTGAATATGGATGGGATGGCTGATAATGGAGGGGATGGCTGAGCATGGATGGGATGGCTGAGCACGAATGAGGATGACTGAGCATGGATGGGGATGGCTGAGCATGGATGGGATGGATGGGGATGGCTAAGCATGGATGGCTGAGTATGGATGGGGATGACTGAGCATGAATGAGGATGGCTGAGCATGGATGGGGATGGCTGAGCATGGATGAGGATGGCTGAGCATGGATGGGATGGCCGAGTATAGATGGGATGGCTGAACATGGATGGGGATGGCTGAACATGGATGAGGATGGCTGAGCAGGGATGGGGATGGCTGAGCATGGATGAGGATGGCTGAGCATGGATGGGATGGGCGAGTATAGATGGGATGGCTGAACATGGATGGGGATGGCTGAACATGGATGGGGATGGCTGAGTATGGATGACGATGGCCAAGCATGGGTGGGATGGCTGAGCATGAATGACGATGGCTGATAATGGAGGGGGTGGCTGAGCATTATTGGGATGGCTGAGCATGAATGGAGTAGCTGAGCATGAATGAGGATGGCTGAGCATTGATGGGTATGGCTGAGTATGGATGGCATGGCTGAGTATGGATGGGGATGGCTGAGTATGAATGAGGATGGCTGAGCATGGATGGGATGGTTGAGCATGGATGGGGATGGCTGAGCATGGATGGGATGGCTGTGAGTGAATGAGGATGGCTGACCATGGATGGGATGGCTGAGCATAAATGGGATGGCTGAGTATGGATGGGATAGCTGACCATGGATGGGGAGGCTGAGCAGGGATGGGATGGCTGAGTATGGATGGGATGGCTGAGCATGGGTGAGGATGGCTGAGCATGGATGGGATGGCCGAGTATAGATGGGATGGCTGAACATGGATGGGGATGGCTGAACATGGATGAGGATGGCTGAGCAGGGGCAGGGATGGCTGAGCATGGATGGGGATGGCTGAGTATGGATGACGATGGCCAAGCATGGGTGGGATGGCTGAGCATGAATGACGATGGCTGATAATGGAGGGGATGGCTGAGCATTATTGGGATGGCTGAGCATGAATAGAATAGCTGAGCATGAATGAGGATGGCTGAGCATTGATGGGTATGGCTGAGTATGGATGGCATGGCTGAGTATGGATGGGGATGGCTGAGCATGAATGAGGATGGCTGAGCATGGATGGGATGGCTGAGCATGGATGGGGATGGCTGAGTATGGATGGGATGGCTGAGTATGGATGGGGATGAGGCTGAAATGGGAACAGAGCTGTACTGTGGGCACTACAGATCCAGTCCACAGCGCTGCTGCACCCGATCCCTCCCCTCTCCTCTCACAGTGTACTGAGATGAACTGGGCATGCGCCGGCTTGTTTACTACTGATCACTCCGTCATTGGGCAGAGTGATCACGTGGTAAAAGGACACTGTCTTCGGCCCTTTACAGTGATCAACACACAGCCTTTAATGTCTAAACCGCTGGCAACAAAAGTGAGTACACCCCTAAGTGAAAATGTCCACATTGGGTCCAATTAGCCATTTTCCCACCCCGTTGACTCGTTAGTGTTAAAAGGTCTCAGGTGTGAATGGGGACCAAGTGTGTTAAATTTGGTGTTATAGCTCTCAGTCTCTCATACTGGTCACTGGAAGTTCAACATGGCACCTCATGGCAAAGAACTCTCTGAGGATATGAAAAAAAGAATTGTTGCTCTACATAAAGATGGCCTAGGCTATAAAAAGATTGCCAAGACCCTGAAACTGAGCTGTGGCACGATGGCCAAGACCATGCAGAGGTTTAACAGGACAGGTTCCACTCAGAACAGGCCTCACCATGATTGACCAAAAAAGTTGAGTGCACGTGTTCAGCGTCATATCCAGAGGTTGTCTTTGGGAAATAGATGTACGAGTGCTGCCAACATTGCTGCAGAGGTTGAAGGGGTGGGGGGTCAGCCTGTCAGTGCCCAGACCATACGCTGCACATTGCATCAAATTGGTCTGCATGGCTGTTGTCCCAGAAGAAAGCCTCTTCTAAAGATGATGCACAAGAAAGCCCGCAAACAGTTTGCTGAAGACAAGCAGACTAAGGATATGGATTACTAGAACCATGTCCTGTGGTGTGATGAGACCAAGATAAACTTATTTGGTTCAGATGATGTCAAGTGTGTGTGGCAGCAACCAGGTGAGGAGTACAAAGACAAGTGTGTCTTGCCTACAGTCAAGCCTGGTGGTGGGAGTGTCATGGTCTGGGGCTGCATGAGTGCTGACGGGACTGAGGAGCTACAGGTCATTGAGGGAACCATGAATATCAACATGTTCTGTGACATACTGAAGCAGAGCATGATCCACTTCGGAGACTGGGCCGCAGGACAGTATTCCAACATGATAACGACCCCAAACACACTTTCAAGACGGCCACTGCCTTGCTAAAGAAGCTGAGGGTAAAGGTGATGGACTGGCCAAGCATGTCTCCAAACCTAAACCCAATTGAGCATCTGTGGGGCATCCTCAAATGGAAGGTGAAGGAGCGCAAGGTCTCTAACATCCACCAGCTCTGTGATGTCATCATGGAGGAGTGGAAGAGGACTCCAGTGGCAACCTGTGAAGCTCTGGTGAACTCCATGCACAAGAGGGCTAAGGCAGTGCTGGAAAATAATGGTGGCCACACAAAATATATACACTCGCGTGTACTCACTTTTGTTGCCAGCGGTTTAGACATTAATGGCTGTGTGTTGAGTTATTTTGAGGGGGCAGCAAATTTACACTGTTATACAAGCTGTACACTCACTACTTTACATTGTAGCAAAGTGTCATTTCTTCTGTGTTGTTCAGTGTTGTATCCATATTTTGGAAGATTGTCTCTAAAATTAAACTTGGACTGGGAACAGACTTTGCAATATCACTCCAAATAAAAAGATTTTTGAACCATCATTTATAGGTTTAAACTTTCCAACATGAATGCCAGGATAAGTAATGTGATAGTGGGGTGCTGATCTTTTATTTTAATCTCTTCTATACCACATTTTTTAATTTAGTGCTGGCTTACTAAATTATATGTATTTTTTAAAAAGGTTTGTAAGGGGGTTTTGTAACTACAATGGCATCTATGAGCAATTTCTTTGTTCCCTACTTTATTGATATACTGCATATTAGCGGTTGAAGTCGGAACCAGGCTTTTATTTTTTTTTTTTTTTGCAGGTCATGCAATAGCAATCCCATCTTAGTATAAGTATATTCATGTACAGATGTGATTTAAGGCAGCTGTACTATAAAGTGGAACTTTAATAGTTTTTCATCTTTCCATCTATTAAATCTTCTGCCCTTGTTGTTTTAACTTTGGATAGTAAAACATTTTTTTTCTGCCAGCAAATACCTTATACAGCCCACTTCCTGTTTCTTGTCTGGAAAAAAGTCTAGGCTTATAACATCATGCACAGCTCTCTCTCACTCTCGTGAGAGTTTGCCAGGGAATGAGGGGGGATGAGTCATAAGAGGGCCAATGAGAGCTGCAGAGCTGGAGGTGTGCCTCTGTGTGCCTGTGTAAATCCAGGAAGTGAACAGACAGCAGCTTCAGCTGCCCACAGTTAAAATGATTGCAGCCAGACTCAGTGGAGGAAGATTTCTGCAGCATATTTGGCAAGTACAAAATTACAGTACCGTATCTTCCGGCCTATAAGACAACTTTTTATACTAAAAAACATCCTCCAAAAATCGTGAATCGTCTTATATGCCTTGTACTGTAGCTTCGGCTACATACAGAACATCCAAACGTCCATATTGAATGTTTTAGCCTGCTGGATGTGTAATACTGTAGCTTTGGCTACTTACAGAACGTTCCTATGCTGTAATACTGTATGTACCGCGCTGAGCCAATCACGGCAAGCGGTGTATTCTGTTAATGCATACAGAGCCTGCTCGGATTGACAAAGGTTGTAATAGCCTGCCTCTCTGACTCAGCCAATCCCAACAGGCTTTGTGTGCACTAATAGAATACACCGCTTGCCGTGATTGGCTCTGCGCGGTACATACAGTATTTCAGCCGAAGCTACAGTATTACACATCCAGCGGGCTAAAACATTTAATATGGACTTTCTGTATGTAGCCGAAGCTACATTACTGTATTAGGGCACATCCAGCGGGTTAAAACATTTAATATGGACGTTCTGTAAGTAGCCGAAGCTACAGTACCGGTACTGTATTACACATCCAGCGGGTTAAAATATTAATAATAGTGAAGTTCTGTATGTAGCCGAAGCTACAGTACTATATTAGGGCACATCCAGCGAGCTGATGTTATTAAATGGTGTTGCCTCAGAAGGGGGGGTAGTCTTATACGGAAAGTATAGGGCAAAACCTATATTTTAACTGGAACATTAGGGGGTCGTCTTATATGCCCAGTTGCCTTACATGCTGGAAAATACGGTATATATAAAATAATATGCAAAGTGGTTGGAGGGAAGCTTCAGAATGGCAAAGATGTATTTATTACAAATTATGTGAGCAGACTGCAGTTCCTCTTTAAGACTCAAAAGAATCTTCTGTTGGTAGATTAGGGAAATTCGATCCCATGAACACAGCAGACTTTTCTTCAGAGGCTTGACATTCTTGAGCATTTTACAGAACCACTTGGCTTCAAAAACATATTCTTGTTTAGGCTAGCAAAGGGCGCTGACAAAGAGATCCTCAAGGTGTTTAACTTATTTCAACTATGTTACAAGAACAAGGAAATTGTCACCTGTGCAGGAAAAACAAATCTTGAACCTGAGCAAGGAGAAAAAGGTTTTCCAAAGAAAAAAAAAGTAAATCATCCCAAGAAATTCTGTCATCAAGGCTTAACTATTTTCAAAGAAAGTGCAGTCCTCAGCTGGGCAGTTCTTAAATAATAATTGTACTTTTCATTAGCTTACCCTTTATGAGTTATCCAGCACCCTCCCCAAGGTACAGTTACCCGTCCTTTTCTATGCAGTCCACTAGGAGCTACATGGCCTCCTGGCCTGCTCTTCTTTTATGCATGCCTTCAATCTTTATTCATTGTAATGGAGAGGCAGACTGCCTTCCACACTGAAGGACGCACAACCTAAGACAAATGAATCAAAGACCATCAGATTCTAGCACTCTTATTAGGAACTTGAAGTGTTGCACTGCATGAAATAACAGTCAAACTCTCTGACTCTGAATCCGAGCAGACTTTGTGTGCACTAATACACCGCTTGCCGTGATTGGCTCTGCGCGGTACATACAGTATTACAGCACAGGAACATTCTATAAGTAGCCGAAGATACAGTATTACACATCCAGCGGGCTAAAACATTTAATATGGACGTTCTGTATGTAGCCGAAGCTACATTACTGTATTAGGGCACATCCAGTGGGCTAAAACAGCGGGCTAAAACATGCAGTTGGTGCAGTTACCCGTCCATTCTCTACATATATCTTTTCTATGCAGTCTACTAGGAGCTACATGGCCTCCTGGCCTGCTCTCCTTTTGTGCATGCCTTCAATCTTTATTCATTGTAATGGAGAGGCAGACTGCCTTCCACACTGAAGGACGCACAACCTAAGACAAAGAAACAAATGAATCAAAGACAATCAGATTCTAGCACTCTTATTAGGAACTTGCAGTGTTGCACTGCATGAAATAACAGTCAAACATGCACAAGTTTACTAAATTGCAAAGGTAAAATATCTGCTGATACTATGTTCACTACTTACTGAGATCACGAAAGGCATGTCTCCTGTGATGTTATAGGATGTATTCTATGGACATACTTGTCCAAATTCAGCAAGGCGCCATGTAAGTAGGTGCTTACAGGTGTTGTGGTGTAAAATAAAGTTTACTGTATTTTTGTTGCTGTATGTGAAATTGGCACTGCTATTATGTTAATGTCTATTTAACTTTTCTCTATACAGTATAGTAATGTGTTAGTAAGTCAGCAGGGTGCCTAGGGAGGTAGGAAGAAGTTTAGGTTGCTAACTCCTGGGGGTTCATGGTCCTGTCTCTGTGGCCCATTAGTACGTGGGGAAGTAACCTTTATAGAGAGGCTCTTCCACATGGGAACTAGCAGAGAACCCTTGTCAGGTCACCTGAGGCCAGGTAACAGATGCACATCGTTGGGGTTAGGAGTGCTAAGGTTGTGGATGGCTCTGGATGGTTCAGGAAAGCAGGTCCACTGGAGCACCGACATGGATCACACAGGGAGCTAGAACATAAGATTCCCCAGGGCGCAGAGTCTAAGAGCCAGTAGATTTTCACCAGAGCCTCTGATGATGAGGATGGACTGCACTGCAGCTGACTCCAGGCTCCCAGGGTCTACCCGCTCAGGCTCACGGCTGGCTACTGGTGCATAGAGAGGAAGCAGCAGTCCGGGATAACAAGGGATAGTCAGGAGGACAAGCCAAGGGTCGGGGCAATGAGCAGACAGGGATAGCCAGGAGAATACGCCAAAGGTTGGGGTATCAAGTGGACAGGGATAGTCAAGAGAACAAGCCAAGGTCGGTATACGAAATCAGACATTGAGCACGCGGCAAGAACCACAAAGGAAGCCTAACACACTAATGTTGATCGGCAAGGCTGGTTTGCAGTGCACATAGTTAAACAGTGTTTCCTGTTAGAGGCTGTGGTGGAGCCATACTGAGGGAAGATTGCTTAAGCACACAGGTGAAAAGTGCGCGGTCTCTAAACTGAACAAAGGCAGAGGTAAGCAGAGAGACAGGGCATGAAACACTACTGCAGATTCATGACAGCCCTGCTGCAAGATGTGGTTCCCACAGAAACATGTGGCCACCCTTTTGGGGTACCCAGTCGGGGT
The DNA here is from genome assembly GCA_018402905.1 of Glandirana rugosa. Lineage (NCBI taxonomy): Eukaryota > Metazoa > Chordata > Amphibia > Anura > Ranidae > Glandirana > Glandirana rugosa. The sequence continues at coordinate 1,679,392 of BLSH010527132.1, read as the reverse complement.
ACTGAAACCAAAACATGGACTCTGATAGGAGGACTTTTTCCTTGCATAGGAGGTATTGCATGGGTAGTCTGAATCGGCCTGAGTTTTCCTAGTTAGAATGAACTGAACTGTGACTGCAATAAATTGAGAAAAACTATAATCTGTTAACTTGCAAGAAACTTCAGTAAAAGTTCCCAAGTTACTAGGGTGCCTGGTGTGAAGTCTCTCAAAGGGGTGCATATATGGCAGGTGTATCAATAGAACAAGGGCTTACAACTGGGGATGTGTACAACCAAGATTTACAAGTGAAGAATGCTGCATGAGAAGATCTATTTGTTGTTGCCATTAGTAACCGGTAGTGTTTGGTGCTTAAGCTGCCAGCCGGTGTGTGTTCAATGTGACTTGCATGGAAGATTGTGTGCTCTGGTAGCAAGAGGGTGCCAGATGTGACCCCCGCCCTAGCAGCTGGTGCCCCTATTTACCCAGGATCAGATCCGTATCACGGAGCCCATATGTATCTAGCTGCATGTCACAGGGAGAAAGTGGAAGGAGGATCCTCAATAGCATGTCACTGGGAGTGAGGTGACATCAAAGCTGGGCTGGAGAGTGGGATACAGACTGCTCGGTATCCCCTCACACGGGCTGCACCATGTAAGGAAGACAGTGTACAGCTGGTCTAGTGTAACATCGCTGTAAAGTAAATAAGACACGAAGAGGTAATTGTGCCATGACATGTGCTTGCTTCTAAAGTTGGGGATGCTCCCTAATGCAGATTTCACTTGACTGCGGCCTCTGCCTGCATAGTGGGACAACAAGCAAAATTTCCAGAGTTCCCCTTTTTGGATGATAAGCCCCACCCACAACCAAACAATAAAGAAAGAATTAGGATTATAACCTGAACACTCTAACAGCAGCACTCCAATTTTTATCCTGGCAGGTTCCTGTTAAAATACAAAAAATGTGCAATATTAAGAATTTACTGTATATAATTGTTCACCTAATATATTTTCTTTCACTATAATACTATCATTAATTTCTTATCACACTAGACAATGTAATATTGGCGTTCATATATCTATTTGCTGTGTGATCCAAAACCTGGACTGGAAGTTATATTCTAGATTATTAAATATATTTATTTTAAAGCTGTTAATTCTGTTTCCTGGAACCTTTCCCTTCCAATGATTCCACGGCTGAAATACAAGATTCAGTGCTGACGTATTTTTTTGCTGACGTATTGCTGCTTACAAAACCATGCTGTACAAAGTTAATTTTTTTAATAATGCTTTGTAAATGGTTTGCCTGCTTGTTTAATATTAAGAAAAGCCTAACTCAAATAGCTTGTAAATCCTAATACAATTATTAGTTAAAATCCCAGTATAGTCTTATATTTGCATTATGCTAGCTCTGCATTATGCTAGTATCTGCTTCAATGATATAATTAGGATGCACTAAATCATTATTGAAAATGGCCATGTACTAAATCATTATTGAAAATATATATATACAGTTTATGTTTAAAGAGGAGCTCCAGTCCCCCCCCCCCCACCCCCCCAAAAAATTCAGCAGCTACAAATACTATACCTGCTGACTTTTAAATAAGGATATTTACCTGTCCAGAGATCCAGCGATGTCCTCACACAAGCCGATTCTTTGGGTCCAGGCACCGGGTTCTTAACTACGGCAAACCATCAGTGAATCCTTATGGCTTCACAGGCGGTTTCCACTGTGCATGCACAGTGTGCTTTCTGAATGGTCCCCCCATGGTCTTGTGATGTGTCCCAGAAGGCTGCGGGTGGAAGGAGGGGGACCGAACTGTCAATATACCTGCTTTCCCCAAAAAAGTGTCAAATGTGGCAGTGGAGGGTGGGGGGGGGGGGTGCAAACAAGCCTTTTGGGTGAAGTTCTGCTTTAAGGCTGAAGGGCATTCTGCCTGGGTTTTGCTTGTGTTTGTGGCTTTGATAGTCAGTGCTCCTTTGACTATCAGGAGGTGCTTTCAGAGCTCCTGATAAAGAGGGCAGGATGGCCTGTCATAATGACTAGGGAGCCCTACAAATTAGACTGGGAGCTTCCCATGTAATCTGCAGAGCCCAAACTAACAGCTTAGCTCTGTTCAACTTTAGACACAGAAAGTGAAATTCAGCTGCATGTTAGTGCAAGTTTTGTTGTGCTACATAATACCTTTTTGCTAGCATCACCTCTATTACACAAAATGTTCATCTGTTTTTATGGTTTGAGCCTATGATAGTGTGTAAATTACCTTTTATATCAGATGACTATTGCTTCTGATGATGGGAAAAATATTTTGCTTTTGACTATTTTGAATATGTTATAATCCAGTGGGTTGAATGAAAGAAAATTCTTCCATTCTCCCATACACACATTCGATGTGGATGGGGAAATCCCTCCTGCTCCTGGTATTGTATTCTGACAGTGGGGAGCACAATGCCCTAAATCGTGCTCTGTCTTTAGCCAAACACCTGGCTGCACACAAATCTATAAATACTTTCTCTACTAATCATCTGTGCATCCAAGAATATCATTGGCCACAAACGAAAAAAAATAGAGAAGTGACCCTGTGAGATTGTCCCCCCTATCACCCATTTGCTTTTTACATTTTACTCTTAATAGAGGGCTATGATTGTTAAGTACATGTCTTTCTATGGCTTTTCTTGCTGGTTATTTCTGTTTTGTGTTTCAGGTAACAAGCTGCCCGCTGTTGCTAGAAAGATTTATCTCAACTACTGAGCACTGGATTGATGACAAATCTTTTGGTGGGAAACATCTAGCCAATGAGTGTAACCTTTTACTTATATCGTCTCCACTCACTGAGTGGAGTCAGGAATTACCTCAGGTCTGTCAGCTGGACTCACCTCTGGATTCTCCTCAGCCTTCCTTCTGGATCTTTTGACCTGCTTTCCTACCCTCCCTGCCCTTTGTTATTTTTTTCCTCATCGTGGTCCACCTATGTGGGTAAGGTTGACCACTTTGTGGGTGGACAGTGGTTGGTATGCTGTTATTTGGTTGGTATAAGATATTGCTGCTTGAGTCTTAGTGACTAAGCATGTTAGTCTGTTATTGGTTAACAGCGATTCTGTTTGATATTGAAGATTCATCTTTTTGGGTAATGTTGCCCACTTTGTGGGTGGACAGTGGTTGGTAAACTGTTATTTGGTTTGTATAAAGATATTGCTGCTTGAGTCTTAGTGACTAAGCATGTCGGTCTGTTAATGGTTTGCAGCGGTTCTGTTTGATATTAAAGGTTAAAGTTCATTTCAGAATTAAAATTGATGTAAACCCAATAAAGGGGCTGAGGCCTAAACTTTTCCACACTCCTTGTTGTGTGTTTATTTTATTATTTGGGTATGTTCATATGGTATAATGAGTGTTAGTGGGGTGTACAATCCCATGTGATTCGTAACTATGCATGAAGGAAATCTGCCATGAGATAAAAATATGAAGGCTGCTATTCTCAATCTCTTTTTCTAAAAATATTGATTGCCATTCTGACCTTTTCCTTCAACACTTCTCTGGCCTAGAAAAAATTGCAAAGATAAGAACATATGATTTTCTTCTGATTTTCCTGATCTGCATACTTGTTCTGAGTCAGCGATTTGAAACATTTTAAAGTCAGAGGGTCAGAATAATAGCTGAGCAGCAACTTTACTTGTACTGCTGAGTTAAGCTAACATTAAAAATGTTTTGGTTTCAATAATTCGGACCTAAATCAGGGTACACACTTTTTTATTTTTTTGTTCAACCAGTACACTGAATGAAAAAAAAGCTCACAGATTCCTGCATCCACAAAAGTGATGTAGATGCAGTGATCTGAGAGCAGGGACACCCCCCCACCCTCAGAATTCACTGATCAGCACTGCAGTTATTGGCTGCAGTATCTGATCACATGCTTTTTTTTCAAACAGGACTGTTCGAAAAGAAGCTGGTCTAATGGTTAGCTTTTGCTGAACAGATAGGGGTACACATAGATAAATTTGCCCAGTTCCGGATACATTTCGATACGTGTATATTCAGTTTAACCTTAAAGTTGATAAAACAGTTGCAGAATTTTGCTCTAAATTTTTCATTTTAAGAACTTTGGATCCATTTTCTAATTGTTAGTGGGGTCAAACCGACATTTGTCTTTGTAGTGAAAAGACATTTAGAAGGAACTGGATGGCAATTTTTTCCAAAATTGAATGTTAAGAGCAAAAGAAATTGTGGACTACTTTTGAACGACATTTATCAAGCCAGCCAATGTATTGAGAAACTTCCTTCAAAGTTTTGTACGAATTTTCATTCGAAATGCTACAAGTGTATAGCCTGCTTTAAACTTTCATTGAGAGAAGGCTTCAGATGAGAGAGATGAGCAGCAAAACACAGTCAGTATACAACATTACTAAGCAGAATCTGTAAATTATTTATGAAGTCTGGACACTTATGAGATTATTCAGATTATGAAGATCACAATCATGTACTTACATTTAAAACCTAGTTCCCATTACAGAATCAGATTTCCAATATAACTGTTGAATGTAGCTAAACCACACCTGAAACAGTTGATTCTGACACTGGAGCTTTGGCACTGGTAACTTTTTGTCTTTGGAACAGAGAGGTGTGTAGCCAATGGCCCCCCTTAGGAGTGGCTGAGTGTTGTGGTTCACCTGATCACACTGCCCTCAATCACACTTTTCCGCACATCCGGTGTCACAGATCAGGCTGGTACTTTGTTTTGTTTATGTTTATTAGGGGAATTGAACTTGGATGGGGTAGGGATGATTATGGGATGCCCAGAAATTGAACAGTTCTGTACATGGGACCGACTATATACACTCGCCAGTATATACATCTCTCCATCTTCCTCCAGCACATCACTTGCAGACCGTTACACTCCTTGTACTTCTCTCCTGTATGTTACTTGTTCCAGGCCCGGAAGGAAATTTACTAGGCCTTCTCCATTCCTCCAGCCTGTCTAGCACATGGTGAGGCCTGCCATGCTGTGCTCAGGGCTTCAGAACAACCCATTAGAGGTAAGGACGGATGGTCCCTTAGTGTGTGGGTACACTGATGTGCTAGCCGGCCTGATGGACTACTATTCCCAGCCCATTTTCTTGCTCCAGGCCCAGTCAGCCACTCCAGCTGCATTGGCCTTCTCCACTACAACAGCAACATAGGGTTCCCTTACTGATTTCTGCATCCTTCCCAGACTGTCCCAGACTGTCTCTCACCCCAATCTGCTCCGGCTTGCCTCTAACAGTTTTTCAGGGTATGTTGCTCACCGAAATCCTGACACCTGTAGTTCCACACTGAAGATCTCTCCTGGATAGTGCTCTCTCCTGCTGTCCTTTCCACTCGGCCTTGTGCCTGCCACCAAGATCTCTCTCCTTCTGGCTGCACCTGAGCACTCCAGGCCTTGGGTCACCCCCCCAGACTGGGAGCTTCCCCTGGCCAACACTACTCCATCTCCAGACTTCCACCCAAACTTCTCCTCCCAGATTGGGTTGACCCCGGGTATTTAAGGAGGTCTGTCCCCTGCCAACCCAGATTGGGGATTGGTCAGGGCTCCTTAGAACACCCCAGATGGTTACACCTCCTCACTCAATCCTACCTGAGCCACTCCCAGCCCAGAATGAAAACAATCAGGCCTGCACTCAGTCAGGCCTGACTAAATTTTAACTCACCCATCAAAAAGCTCTCAATACACCTACCTAGCATGTAGGGCGCTACAGGTGGATATGCAAACAAGGGGTTATATTTACATTAGGGAGTACTAGACTACAATCTCTTTTTCTAAAAATATTGATTGCCATTCTGACCTTTTCCTTCAACACTTCTCTGGCCTAGAAAAAATTGCAAAGATAAGAACATATGATTTTCTTCTGATTTTCC
>BLSH010527132.1:1635521-1673517 GCA_018402905.1 Glandirana rugosa | reverse complement strand
TTTTCCGCACATCCGGTGTCACAGATCAGGCTGGTACTTTGTTTTGTTTATGTTTATTAGGGGAATTGAACTTGGATGGGGTAGGGATGATTATGGGATGCCCAGAAATTGAACAGTTCTGTACATGGGACCGACTATATACACTCGCCAGTATATACATCTCTCCATCTTCCTCCAGCACATCACTTGCAGACCGTTACACTCCTTGTACTTCTCTCCTGTATGTTACTTGTTCCAGGCCCGGAAGGAAATTTACTAGGCCTTCTCCATTCCTCCAGCCTGTCTAGCACATGGTGAGGCCTGCCATGCTGTGCTCAGGGCTTCAGAACAACCCATTAGAGGTAAGGACGGATGGTCCCTTAGTGTGTGGGTACACTGATGTGCTAGCCGGCCTGATGGACTACTATTCCCAGCCCATTCTCTTGCTCCAGGCCCAGTCAGCCACTCCAGCTGCATTGGCCTTCTCCACTACAACAGCAACATAGGGTTCCCTTACTGATTTCTGCATCCTTCCCAGACTGTCCCAGACTGTCTCTCACCCCAATCTGCTCCGGCTTGCCTCTAACAGTTTTTCAGGGTATGTTGCTCACCGAAATCCTGACACCTGTAGTTCCACACTGAATATCTCTCCTGGATAGTGCTCTCTCCTGCTGTCCTTTCCACTCGGCCTTGTGCCTGCCACCAAGATCTCTCTCCTTCTGGCTGCACCTGAGCACTCCAGGCCTTGGGTCACCCCCCCAGACTGGGAGCTTCCCCTGGCCAACACTACTCCATCTCCAGACTTCCACCCAAACTTCTCCTCCCAGATTGGGTTGACCCCGGGTATTTAAGGAGGTCTGTCCCCTGCCAACCCAGATTGGGGATTGGTCAGGGCTCCTTAGAACACCCCAGATGGTTACACCTCCTCACTCAATCCTACCTGAGCCACTCCCAGCCCAGAATGAAAACAATCAGGCCTGCACTCAGTCAGGCCTGACTAAATTTTAACTCACCCATCAAAAAGCTCTCAATACACCTACCTAGCATGTAGGGCGCTACAGGTGGATATGCAAACAAGGGGTTATATTTACATTAGGGAGTACTAGTGTAACTGGGGTTACAGTGGAGGTGTGAGTAGCATTTAGGTTTGGGCATTGCTGCCAGGAACTGTGTTCTGACATTTGCCAACGCCAAGCTCCTGAATGTGGCTCCCTAGTAAATGACCGGGTGGCCACTGTTTACAGTATACCTTCAACGCTAGCAATAACATTATTGAACAGTAATACACATTGCATAAACTTTCAGTGGAATTATTCTGCTACATCACAAATACGTCAACTGGTGACCTTTTTATCGTTGTGCAACAACATACTAGATATACTAATTGTTTTCTTCTAGAGAAAAAATAAATATCTGTTTAATTTGTTTTTGCAGACAATAGCAATTGCATTGTCTATATATATATATATATATATATATATATATATATACAGTTCTCGTACAGTTTGCCTTGGCACACCGATTAGAGTTTAGTGTTCTGATTATACATAAAGATGTAATCAGAATTACTGACCCTGTGAACTTTAATAAAAGCTGGTATTTTGGAGCCCTTCCCTTTCTTTTTTCTTCTTCTTAATATTTGCTAATCCTTGCTGTACTACCAGTCTTGTTAGTCATTTTAATTAGTCACTTTGCAGAAAAAGCCATTGCACAGAAAGCAAACTTCTTATTGTTGTAACAGTGGAAAGACAGACAAAGATAGTAGAAAGTTCGGCTTCATACATAACTGAAAAGAGCTTTCATCATCCATTGCGTCATGAATCCTTTTTCATTGTCTTAGAGGATTGCATTTGTCAACTTCCTTCAGGTAAAGAATGGAGCTTGACCAATAGCCCACAGAGCCATTCATGCTTTAAGACCAGACATGCAATATTACATTTTTACCAAGGCCAGCCATTCGTTTGAGTGGCCCCGAATGCACATCGGCTGCTCACCCCAACCAGAATGCCAGTTAAATTAGAAACGCAGCTGTGTCCGTGCAGGCGCTGCATCCCTGTACACTTACATAGGCTGTCTATGCATAGCATCTTGTGGCTCAAGCTTCATGAACAAACCACTCTTTTGCAGTCTGTGAGCCTCACCACCCGTGTGAATGAATGCATAACTTTTATTTTATCTATGCGGATTGGGGGTGTGGTAAATGTGAGTGATGTAATGTGAGGTGGCTTAGGTGCACATTGTTATTTCAATTAATATTAATTTCTAAAAAAAAAAAAAAAAATCTCTTAACGGACTGTCTGATGCACTCTAATCACTCCATGGATAAAGATATAATGTAAAAAAAAGGAAAAATAACCCATTTCAAAGAAAAAAATTGCTTAGGTGTTGACAATTGAAGACATGTTTATCAATCAGTTGTTTCAGACAGATACAGTGCCTTGAAATAGTATTCATACCCCTTGAAATTTTCCACATTTTGTCATGTTACAACCAAAAACGTAAATGTATTTTATTGGGATTTTATGTGATAGACCAACACAAAGTAGCACATAGCTGTGAAGTGGAAGAAAAATGATAAATGGTTTTACAAATAAATATGTGAAAAGTGTGGGGGGTATTGGTGATCAGCCCCCCCTGAATCAATACTTTGTATTACCGCCTTTCACTGCAATTACAGCTGCAAGTCTTTTTGGGGATGTCTCTACCAGCTTTGCACATGTAGAGATGGACATTTTTGCCCATTCTTCTTTGCAAAATAGCTGAAGCTCTGTCAGATTGGATGGAGAGCTTCTGTGAACAGCAATTTTCAAATCTTGTCACAGATTCTCAATTGGATTTAGGTCTGGACTTTGACTGGGCTATTCTAACACATGAATATTAACACAATGAATATTAACAAAATATTCTAACACATGAATAACAATATGAATAACACAAAATCTAAACCATTCCATTGTAGCTCTGTATGTTTAGGGTCATTGTCCTGCTAGAAGATGAGCCTCCACCTTAGTCTCAAGTCTTTTGCAGGCTCTAACAGGTTTTCTTCTAAGATTGCCCTGTATTTGGCTTCATCCATCTTCCCATCAACTCTGACCAGCTTCCCTGTCCCTGCTGAAGAAAAGCATTCACACAACATGATGCTGCCACCACCATGTTTCACGGTGGGGATGGTGTGTTCAGGGTTATGTGCAGTGTTAGTGATCTGCCACACATAGTGTTTTGCTTTTAGGCCAAAACATTCAATTTTGGTCTCATCTGACTAGAGCACCTTCTTCCATGTGTTTGCTGTGTCCCCCACATGGCTTCTCACAAATTGCAAACAGTTCCTCTTATGGCTTTCTATCAGCAATGGCTTTCTTCTTGCCACTCTTCCATAAAGGCCAGATTTGTGGAGTGCACGACTAATAGTTGTCATGTGGACAGATACCCCCACCTGAGCTGTGGATCTCTGCAGCTCCTCCAGTTACCATGGGCCTCTTGGCTGCTTCTCTGATTAATGCTCTCCTTGCCCGGCCTGTCAGTTTAGGTGGACGGCCATGTCTTGGTAGGTTTGCAGTTGTGCCATACTCTTTCCATTTTCAGATGATGGATGGTGCTCCATGAGATATTCAAAGCTTGGGATATTTTCTATAACCTAACCCTGCTTTACACTTCTCTACAACATTATCCCAGACCTGTCTGGTGTGTTCCTTGACCTTCATGATGTTTGTTCACTAAAGTTCTCTAACAAACCTCTGAGGGCTTCACAGCACAACTGTATTTATACTGAGATTATACTGAGATTAAATTACACGCAGATGGACTCTATTTACTAATTAGGTGACTTCTGAAGGCAATTGGCTCCACTGGAATTCAGTTAGGGGTATCAGAGAAAGGGGACAAAATACAAATGCATGTCATACTTTTCAGATATTTGTAAAAAAAAATTGAAAACCATTTATCATTTTCCTTCCACTTCACAATTATGTGCCACTTTGTGTTGGTCTACCACATAAAATCCCAATAAAATACATTTACATTTTTGGTTGTAACATGACAAAATGTGGAAAATTTCAAGGGGTATAAACACCTTTTCAAGGCACTGTATTGGTTCTTGTTTGGGCACTTTGTGGTATGGGGTAAAAACGCTCTGCCCCTTCCATAATCTACTGCCTACACCTGCAAATCATCTTGCCACATGACTTCCCAAAGGAAAATATAAGCTTTTGGAATCTTAAAGAAAAATATTGCAGCCTGTAACAATTAGAAAATTACTCAGAGACAGGCTGCGAAACAGAAAAAATAATTGCATGCAGAAAAAATACACAGCATTTTGCTGCCTAAAGGATATTCAGTAAGGATTTACATGTACTTTAAATCACCAATGACTACAAACCCTGCACCAATCTGTCCCTATGCACTTTATCAGCAGCAGTCTCTTTTTTTCACTATCACAGTTAAACGTATTGTAAATATGGCTGCTGGGAACCCTGTCTTTTTATAGTAAGGGGCTGGGACAAAACAAAGCCCCCAATATTGGCCATTCTAAGCCACCAGACCTCAGTTCATAGGCCAGCAAATGCAATACTGGTATTTGGTTGCTATGGTGGCAAACAACCACATTGTTTTGCCATGTCTACGAATTGCGAATGGGTTGGGTCCACCACTAACCCAACCTTCCCCCGAGCCTTTACCTTCAATTTTTTTTGTCTATTAGATGATAGTCTGGAGACAATCTCCAACATTCTTTAAAATCTCTGTACAAAGAGTCAGTAAAAACCATGATGAAGGGTACAGGTTTCAACTTAATGGCTAACCTATGGTGGTTGAAAACATGCTGTTTTTTTCTCCTCCCCAAGAACATTTCTGCCCATGTATAACTGTCCCAAAATTGTTCTATGAAGATATATACTATTTACCTTCCACTTCCTGCTTTTTTACCTAAATACATATATTATACCCTTATATGCAGGTGATGACTATTCTTGATTCTTGTCCTTTTTTTAAACTTTTTTAGTTATTCAGTCTACAAAATCATTCTTGCGTTTCAGTGCTGATTATTTTAGTAGGAAAATCAATATACTCTTAATTTTATCTACTAGACTGACTTCATGCCATTGGTAGGGTGAATGGAGCATAGCACTAGCTTGTATATCTATCAGTTTAATCCATATATGTATATATAGCCTGCAACTTTAACTTGTTGTATGTCTATGTTTTTGTATTCACTTGTTTTAGCAAATAAAATAGTTAAATTTTAAGCCAATTTTTGGTTAATTGCCTGCCATTATAATCCCCCATTTGAGGGTTCGGCCTTGTTCATGCCATTGGTTGGCCTTAACTTTGTTTATTTAAGGTACAGAGTTATAACAGGGAAATAGAATTTGTCCTGCACTAATACATTTTGCAAACACTTGGATGTCTACTGTTGTGTACAGAAGAAGACAGTGATTATCGCTAGACACTATAGCAGCCGCTAGCGATAATTGCAAGAAAATCTGGCAGGCTGGTTGTACCCAAGTTGATCGATCGATCAACTTGGTACATTCAGCCTGCCCATTAATGGTTTGAATCTCGGCCGGTTCAGAGATTCGAACCGTGTAGGGCCAGCCTTACTTTCAGATAATAGGGTTGCTTTTCTTCATTTGTAAGAAATGTTAATGCTGCCTTCTAGATGTAGCAGGGAACTCCAATGTGGTCTGCAAGGACACAGCTCTGAAGGTATATTGCAACTGCAGGATACTAGCTATTCCTGTAACATCAATAGAATGGGTGTCACTGTTTCTCAAAAATGTTATTACAGTACAGGAAAAAAAATTCAATGACTAACCTAAAAAGTTACCTTTTAATACGCCTAAAGGCCTGTTCAGACACAATGCACTGTGGTAACTTGTGTTGCACTGTACTGGAAAAATGGTGAAAGACCAACACACCATGTTATAGCCAGTGTGCCACATCTAGTTGTTGCTCAGAGCTTTTATCTAGGAATCAAACTGTATTAATATAGGAACACTGCACTATTCCAGTTTTACTACAGTTTTTGATACCTGTGATGGACATAATCAGTGAACATTCAGTTTGGAATGTGTTGTATGCTGCACTCTGATTAAAGTGTTAAATATATAGTTGTTGCACTGTTTCACAAGGTGCTTTCAATACAGCAAGCTCTTGGGAGTACAGCACACTTAAAAATGGACCTAAAATGGCAAGAACCTAAATTAGGCACTCACAGCCTGACATAATTTTTAAAGCAATAGTCTAGTGTTGCCATAAGCCTCAATGCTGCAGTTGTCAATTACTTTACTAAGCAAGATACTTTTGCTTACACAGCCCAGAACAGGCTTCCAAAAAACAATAGTGATGTGTTGTTATCTGCGTCAGTGTTACATCAGATTGTCAGGTTCTCACTTCAGATGAAATAGCCAGATTTGCAGAAAAATCACGTCTTTTTCATCTCTGGACATTTTAGCTGTTGCATGCATAAAACAAAAGTTCATATGCAAGTGTTATGTTTTAACTTGCTCAGACATATATGAGCATACTTTCTTAGCTTTTTGTTTGATTTGTTTGAGTTACATGAACTTATTAGAACTGTCTGTAATGTATCACAGCTGCTCAAATCTAGTTAACTACCTTCCAGACAAACGCGTGCTGTAATTTCTTTGCTTTGGGCTAAGCACAACAAACCAAAGACATTTGGTAAATTGTACAGAGTGCATGTCAAGTCTTGATAACTAAAAAGAGGGAAGAAAGAATAGATTCTGCAAACATAGGGAAATAAATGAAATGCAGTTATAGCAAGCATCAACCTTTTGTTCACATTGTGCCTTGTCAAGTACCCTGTTAAAGAATGTGTAGAGCAGGGGTGAGGCAAACGTACCTGGGTTGAGTTTGCGGGATGTTTGACTAACAGCTCCCAAGTTCTGAATGTTAATTCAAATCCCATTGAAGTCAATAGGAGCTGAACCTGTAAAATAATTTCTGAGCCTTTTACTATTTAAAAGGCTGATAGACAAGTGAATGTTAACAAATGACATGGAGGCTGAGCACTGCCATAAAAAAAAAAATGACGGTAGATACACCACACACCTTGTAAGTCCTTTATTTAAAAAAAAGCCCTACAATGTAGATTCATTGTCAATCATGTCAACCAGCAATACAGATCCTCGTTGGCAGTCTACTTAGTGTAGAATAATAAACAATGGGGTAACTGAGTAATATAGCCAATATCATGTAAGTAAAACACTGGCCATGGCACTAGTACTCTAAAAGGTTTTGAAAGTTACTGTCTAAAGACCCAGTCCTGTCAAAGGACTCCCTGTGGCTTACAGCACATCAATAGTTTCATTCATAACATAAATTGCACAAGTCACTGCATGCAACTGTTTACATCTTTCAAGCTTACTTTCAAGTTTACCTTCCATCTCAAGTCAGTAAGACCAGTTTGCTGCCTTTGGTATGAAATGCCTCCCAAGACTACCATAATGATTTCAAGCCCTGCCTAACATTGGGGGATAACTTCCTAATAAGATCTATGACACCACTTCTGTAATTGTGCACCGTATGACTTAAGCCTCATACACACGATGAGAAAACCGGATGAAAGATTCTGCTTTCAACACGATCGTACGATAATCTGATCATTAGTACACAGCTTTCATCTGAAATTTTTAGAAGGGACAAACATGAACATTTTTCTCGTACAATACCAGATCTTCAGATTTTCGTTTAATTAGTACAGTTTTTGTCCAAAAATACAATACAAATACATGACATCACTTCCGAATTTTCTTTCTGTCATATGAGAATTTTCGTACTCTAGTAACCTATTCACATACGATATGGAGACTAGCAGTTAAAAAAAAAAAGACGGATGATCATTCGTCTAATAATCTCATCGTGTGTACTAGGCTTTAGACTGAGGTGGTAACTAACACACGTTTCTCATGTAAGGGCATTAACCTACTTTTTTAGGCTTGTGAGTTTGTATGAAAGTACATCCATGTGATTGGATTTGAGTGAACAATGTACTGCAAGTAATGATCAAAAAAATTCACAATGAACTGCTGATCTCACCTAAAAATGTTTTATGTGCTTTTAAATCAGCCAGAACAATTTAAATGAAAGACAGCAACATTAAAATAAAATACAATTGGCTACAACCTTTATTATTGGTTTAATAATACATATAATAAAATACTAAAGTAACTTTATTTAGCATTATATATTTTCTCATAACAGCAAACATTTGAATAACCAAGCATTAAAAAATAACCAGATTCAAGCTTAGTCACCATGATTCAAACTTCAAATAACTAAAAATAATCCAAACAAATTCACCAGCCAGTATAGTTATTAAACAATACTGACCATGGTTAATTTAGTAGAAGTTTGTAAACTAAGTTTCAAGCATCATGTCTAGCAAATAAACACAATCAGACCAAAACAGGCCTGCCACACACCCTTCTAAGTCTACATGGCAAGTTCAAAGAAATTATTTGTGTCTATACATTTAGAGAGTTGATTATTCAAATTTTTCATATTTTTTTTTTCCATTTTCAGCACAGAAGACTCTGACCAGTGCAAGTAAGGAATTATTTTCAAAATTATAATCTGTAAGTTAAGGAAAGCAACTTTTAAAATGATATACTGTGTATATTAAAATCAATACTAAAAATACTATAAAATATCTGAAGTCTTGTGATTTTCCATATCATTTCCTCTCAAATGAATAACTAAAATAGAGGGAGTTTAACCGGATCTAAACCAAATGCCAAAAAGGAAGAAAAAACTCCTTCCAAGACATGCCTAGTTTGGTAAACCATAAAACATGTTAACAACGAGGGTTACATTTCAGATTCTCTGTGTAAATCCTCCTGATAGCCCGTTTTTGAGCCCAGTGGTCATAACTCTTACCAGAAACACAGATCAGATTTCTGCAACCTAGAATAGCAACAATTAAACACATAAATTAGGGTGAATATAAGGCTAGGCTTCCAACCCCCAATATTTCAAACAACATTTGCACGGAGCCCCAATTAAGCCACCTCAGTAGCTGCCTCTGTTCTAAATGAGTGAGAAATTATACTAAAGACCTGTAGACCAATGGGCTCAACACATGTATTCAATAAATAAAACTTAGTGAGGGATGCACTCAAAATTACTCACCTACCTATTTGATCAGTTTTACTATAGTTTGTTTAATCAAAAATTGCATGAAATGGTCGCTGAAAACTATGCTTGGACATTGGGCCTAAACTGCCTTTCTTATTGCTGGATTCTAAATTTGAAATATGCATAGCAGTGAAAAAGGTCAAAGCAAATGCAATGAGAAAAAGCAAAGCTTAGTAGAAAAAACATTCAAACCAACATGTGTAGTGCCACTAAGATCATTATAAAATTAAGTTCATTTATAAAGAGTCCATGAAACAGCAACCATTTTCCTGGTTTGGGAGGGCTGCTATAATTAAAATGAATGTACTTCCTAAAATTCTCTATTACTTTCATACCCTCCCTATCAAACTCCCCACATACTTCTTTAAACAACTTAACCACATCCTCCGTAAATTCATATGGGCGGACGCTAAACCACGAATCAGCCTCGAGATGCTCACCAGACCAAAAATCCAAGGTGGAATAGGTCTGCCCAATTTCAAATTATACTACTACGCCACTCACATGACTCGCATAGTAGATTGAAGCTGCCATGGCAAAAACAAGGAATGGGTGGCTTTAGAAAATGCACTTTCACCACTACCATTAAGATTCCTCCCATGGACCCAATGGAACAACCTCCCTGCTGAGATTAAACTCAACCCAATAGGAGGGGCAACACTATCCATCTTCCACACAATAACCAAAGAAATACATATCTCCATCTCACCTAGTCCTTTAACACCCATTGCATCAAACCCTGATTTCCCACCAGGTCTAGCTAAGGGGTATATACCACCCAAAGACCAGACGACCCCTCTTTTGTCCATCCACTGCATAAGGGACAACAAAATCCTTCCTTGGGATGCTATCACCACACAACTGAACCTACAAGACCACCTACCCTTCTGGACATATAGACAGATGTACAACTTTCTTTCATCCCTGGACAAAAACAACCTACATAGGCCCCTCACTCCATTCGAAGCTATTTGCCTAACAGGGGAGCATATCAACAAAACCACTTCCTTACTGTATAGTTGGCTGTCAGAAGCTACCGATACAGAACCCTCCAAAGCCCGACTTCATTGGGAACAATCCCTACAAACAAAATACACTGACGAGCAATGGACGAGGGCTAGCATTTTGGCCCACAAATGCTCTATCAGCACTAGGGTGCAAGAAATGTCCTACAAGCTACTATCTCACTGGTACGCGACCCCCACTAAGCTTAGAAAATGGTACCCCTCAACCACGGATACCTGCTGGCGATGCAACCAAGCCAGGGGGACATTGATCCACATCTGGTGGGAATGCCCTGCCATCACCCCCTACTGGGACTCTATAAAGTCCATAATCCAACTCCTCACCAACACTACCCTAACTCTAACACCATCATGCTGCCTACTCCACATTACG
Source organism: Glandirana rugosa (assembly GCA_018402905.1). Classification (NCBI taxonomy): domain Eukaryota; kingdom Metazoa; phylum Chordata; class Amphibia; order Anura; family Ranidae; genus Glandirana; species Glandirana rugosa. Next base: position 1,662,987 of record BLSH010527132.1, on the reverse strand, counting down.
CCAGGCCCGTTAAAAAGATATAAACATTCTCTTACCAGACATCTGCTTAATGCGGCAAAACTACTCATCCCAAGATATTGGATGTCAACACATACCCCTACCCTGAAGGAATGGCTTTACGAAACGAACTTGATTTACAACCTAGAGGAAACAGCCGCCATTGCAAATGAAACACCAGAGAAGTTTCATAGGCTTTGGGCCCCCTGGACTGTGTTTCGATACTCGGATCGTTACACATCCCTAGTAACACCCCAGCTCCCTACCCCTCCTAATACACAAGTTAGGACACTACGTGCATAAAACGAATACTACCACAAAACGAGCCCGTAGAAAATCCAAATGGTATACTACCAACCACCACACCCTTTGACTTCATACCCGACAGCGGCATCACCCAATCACTTCATATAATAAATGGAGCAGTCAGGTGCTACGGAAGCCAGCGACCCCCAGATTCACACCCTAATTCCTCGACACAGCAAGTACTCGACAGGGGTGTCGATAATTAGCCCAAACCCCCCCAACCTAGCACACTAGAATCCTCACGCAACACCAAAACCACGGTGAGTCGCTGGCCTCCTGACCCAAGACTTAAGCCCATCAAAATAATCCCTGGTTAATCAGTTATTTTTGTATGATGAACGGCAACCTCTCTTTGGAATTACCCTGTTCTTTACTGAATGATTCGTACATGTTTGAACTGTATCCTAACCCTGTATGGACAACTTTATATATAACACTGTTGAATAACATGAACATGTCCTGAAAACTTCTTCTCAATAAAAGCTTATTGAATTTAAAAAAAGAGTCCATGAAAATGATGAAAGGTAAGGAGACAGCCGCTGTATTAAAGGTGTTTCAATAACAACACGCTGTGCCAAAGGTGATTGTAAGTTATCCACCACTGGTAATACTAGCCCTTCACCTCACCAATTCGACCTCAAAGAGGTCACAGAGCTCATCATCGACTCCTTCACTTCCGGTATTGCCAGTCAGCTATCAGCCGTATTCACAGCCATTCATAGAGACAGCAGCCATATATATGCGAATAAGAAGGAAAATATCTAATGCTCTTCATTTAACTCAATTTATTGTAACAAATGTAAAATTCAGAGCACTCACATGTAATTGCGCTCAGAACCGAGTTCCGGCATCTGCACGTGTATACAGAGACTAGCGGCCTAGTCTGCAAAGATGGCGTCACTACTGACCCCTCCCCCCGTAAATGTTATGTCCATAGGCGGGACTTCATCAACGGGTTAGAAGCCTCGTAGTGCGCCCACTGTTAAATAGACATTGATTAGCAACCTAGGCCAGCCAATCAACCTCTCATTGGAGAAGGCAAAGCCGATCACAAAACTCCAATTGAACCACCTATTAGCAGCTGACGGAGGTCACACCACTGAGCCAGGATATAAATAGTAAGATCTCATAGATCAATATTATATACCAGACTTCTATAAAGTAAGAAGTTCAAATACGAGCAGTGGTGATACAAACAAACAACTTATAGCAGCCTAAATGATGTGTGATTAAAAATACAAATAGTAGTGATGTTGCCACACAAAGTACAAACTCAATACCACAGCTAGATCACTAACCTGAATTTAAAAACTGTCTGCTAAAACACAAAAAAAGGGTAAATAACCCACACGTCTGCAGAGGAGGTGATGTTTCTCTCTCATGCTAAATATATATATAGAATAAAAAAGTAATGACGTAACCTATCGGCCATCTTTTTTCACAAACCTCATATATTGCAATACTAAATATGGATAATAAAACATATAATAAACAAATATATATAAAAAACATAAAATTCACAGCAAATAAACATAGAAGTCTCATAATCATTTATCCAATATAAAAGAAGGTTTATTTATCAAATAAAATGTGACCTCGAGGTCAAACTCAATGTTTAAACCAGCTAGGGTCATCAACTGAGTTTCGAAAATACAAAAGGATTCTCTACGACTCAATTTTCTGATAAAAAAAGGAAAAATATTGTAATCCGACCCACCGATAAGGAGGGAGGCCTGGTGATTCTCAGTAAAGATTATTACTTAAAAGAGATGAATAGGCTACTCTGTGATGAGGGAACTTATCAGCAGCTTAGGAAAGATCCCATGTTTCAGTATAAGGAGGAATTACATGGATTGGTAGAGAAAGGGAAGAAGAAGGGAATTTTGATGCCTAAAAAGGATTCATATTTGGATCCTTTGTTTTGTAGGACTCCAATTATTTATTTTCTCCCTAAAATACACAAAAGTGCAACTGACCCGCCTGGCTGACCTATTGTTAATGGGATTGATTCTTTTATGGCCAGGTTGGGTCAGTACATTGACTTTTTTCTCCAGCTATTGGTAACTCAAACCAAAGGGATACCAAACAGGTGTTTCAAATTTTGAATACGCTTGTTGGTACTCCCTTTAGTATTTTGGTTACAGCAGACATTGGTTCCCTCTATACCATCATTGGCCATCATGATGCACTGGTGTCTGTTAAATAAGCATCTGAACTTTCTAGGAGACATCAGAGGTTCATTTTGAACTGTCTTGATTTCTGTCTGTCCAAAAATTACTTTTGGTTTGACCGTTGGTTCTTTTTGCAGATGAAGGGAGTAGCTATGGGGGGTTGGTTTGCCCCCAGTGTGGCCAGTCTTTTCATGGCCCACTGGGAGGATGAGGTAATCTTTTCTGATCTCCCCTCAGCTGGTGTGCTACAGACCCTATATTGACAATCTGATCCTAGTGTGAGAAGGAGATCATGCAAACCTCGAAGCTTTTATATTGCGTCTTTATAGCAATGATAGGAATACAAGACTATCATGGAACGTTGATAATCAACAGATTACCTTCCTAGACTTAGAGATCTTTAAACGGTGTAGTGGTTTCCTTACTAGGAACTACTTCAAGCCAACTGATCGCAACTCGTATATACCTCTGACTAGTGGCCATCAACGTTTATGGCTATGTAACATACCCAGGGGTCAGTTCATCAGGCTATGAAGGAACCGTACCCTTGAGTCTGAGTTTCAGATCCAATCCCAAGTCTTAGCCGAAAGGTTTAAACAGAAGGGCTATCCTGCGGCCTCTATAGCTAGTGAGATAGAGGCGGTAGGAGCCCTGGATAGGAATGCTATTATTTCAGATTCACGTAAAGATTTTCAGGTGAAACAGTTCCACTTTAAAATGGTACTGGACTATAATGTACAATTCCGGAAGTTTGAAAATATTGTGCATAAGCACTGGGCGATTTTGAAATCAGACTGTGTTTTGGGGCCTCAGCTCCCAGCTCAACCTCAATTCATTTATAAGAAAGCCCCTACTCTTCGAGATAGCATAGTCCCCGGTGTCATTAACCCTCCTAATATCACTCAGAATAGGCATTTTTTTTCCTTTCAGGATTGTATGCCTGTGGGAGGTGTGCGGCGTATAAGAGTGTGAAGAATAACAATAAAAGAAGGAAGGGGTTTAGTTCGACAGTAACCCAGAGAAATTATGTAATCAGAGATCTCATTACGTATTCTACAGAGGGTGTAGTGTATATGCTTGAATGTGAATGTGGTCTCCAATATGTGGGTAGGACCTCTCAAACACTACACGTCTGAGTTGTTAAGCACATCAACAATATTAGAAAAGGGATGAAAACACATAGTGTGTCGAGACATTTCCGTATGTGCCACCACCGGAACCCTAAGGGTCTTCAATTTTGGGGCATCAAAAAGGTGCTGAAACACTGGTGGGGTGCCAATTTTATCAGAAAGACTCTAAACTTCTAAACTCAGGTGATGACCCTGGCTGGTTTAAACGTTGAGTTCGACCTGTTTTGTATCGGATAAATGATTAGGAGTAGAGTTGAGCGAACACCTGGACGTTCGGGTTCAGAGGGTCCGAACGAACTTTGGAAAAAAGTCCGGGTTCGGCACTGAACGTTGCCCGAACGTTATCCCGGACCCCGAACCCCATTGAAGTCAATGGGGACCCAAACTTTTAGGCACAAAAATGGCTGTAACAAAGTCCTGGCAAGTGCTAGAGGGCTGCAAAAGGAAGTAAAATGGGGGTAAGAGTAGGGCAAGTGCCCTACAAAAAAATGGGGATAGGGAAAATAAATTAAAATCAAATAAAAAAATGGGAAGGGGGGGTGGATGTGGAGTAGGAGCCTAGAGGTTGACTAGGCCGTGACCATGGCAGTGTAGGTGGAAGTGGCGGTGGTCGAGGAGGAGGAGGAGGTAGCCAACACTGTATTTTTTTTGTTTGTTTATAATTGGGGTAGCCCCCAAAATATTGAGGCCTATTCAAAAAAACAAGTATACGAATGGCTGTGTGAGTCCGGTCTAAATGTTTATTCTGCACAAGGTACAGACAAGTCTTGTGGGTTCCATGCCTGGTTCATTTTAATAAAGGTTAGCTTGTCCACGTTGTCTGTGGACAAACAGCTGCGCTTGTCTGTGATAACGCCTCCTGCCGTGCTAAACACACGTTCAGACAATACACTAGCTGTAGGGCAGGCTAGCACCTCCAAGGCATAAACGGCAAGCTCAGGCCATGTGGCCAATTTGGAGACCCAGAAGTTGAATGGGGCAGACCCATCAGTCAGTACGTGTAGGCGTGTGCACACATACTCTTGCACCATGTTGCTGAAATGCTGCCTCCTGCTAAGACGTTGTCTATCGGCTGGTGGTGCTGTTTGTTGTGGCGGGCTGCTGACAAAGCTTTGCCACATTTCGGCCACGCTAACCCTGCCTTCTGAGGTGCTGGCAGTGGCACAGCTGCGTTGGTGGCCTCTTCCTCCTCTTCCTCCTCTGCCTTCGCCTTGTGCTTCCGCTGAGCCCCCCGTGTCATTTGGGAATGCCCTCAGCAGCGCCTCTACCAGTGTGCGCTTGTAGTCACGCATCTTCCTCTCACGCTCCAGTGAGGGAATTAAGGACGGCACATTGTCCTTGTAACGGGGATCAAGCAGGGTGGCCACCCAGTAATCAGAAGAAGTTACAATGTGGGCAACTCTGGCTGTCGTTGCGCAGGCACTGCAGCATGTAGTCAGCCATGTGTGCCAGGCTGCCCAGAGGCAAAGACAAGCTGTCCTCTGTGGGAGGTATATCATCTGTGTCCTCTGTATCCCCCCAGCCACGCTCCAGTGATGCCCACGAGCTGTGTTGGGTGCCACCCTGCTGCAATTCCTCCTCCTCCTCGTCATCTTCCTCGTCCTCCTCCTCCTCCAGAACTGTGCCCTGGCTTGAATATTTTTGACCTGGCCTATGCTGGTGCAGAAACCCACCCTCCGAGCCACTTGTGAATGACTGGCCTGATAACTGTGGAAATTACCCTCTTCCTCATCCTCATCCTCCTGTGCCACATCCTCTTCCATCATGGCCAGAAGTGTTTTTTCAAGGAGACATAGAAGTGGTATAGTAACGCTGAGAACAGCGTCATCGGCACTGGCCATGTTGGTGGAGTACTCAAAACACCGCAATACGGTACACAGGTCTCGCATGGAGGCCCACTCGTTGGTGGTGAAGTGTTGCTGTTCTGCAGAGCGACTGACCCGTGCGTTCTGCAGCTAAAACTCCACTATTGCCTGCTACTGCTCGCACAGTCTCTCCAGCATGTGCAAGGTGGAGTTCCACCTTGTGGGCACGTCGCATATGAGGCTGTGAGCGGGAAGGCTGAAGTTCTGCTGCAGCGCAGACAGGCGAGCAGCAGCAGGGTGAGATGCCGAAAGTGTGCACAGACGGCCCGCACTTTATGCAGCAGCTCTGACATATCCGGGTAGTTTTTTAGAAAATTCTGTACCACCAAATTCAGCACATGCACCAGGCAAGGGATGTGCGTCAAACCGGCTCGGCCCAGAGCCGCTACGAGATTTCGGCCATTGTCGCATACCACCAGGCCGGGCTTGAGGCTCAGTGGCAACAACCACTCATTGGTCTGTTGTTTAATGCCCGGCCACAGCTCCTGCGCAGTGTGGGGTTTATCCCCCAAACATATCAGTTTTAAAACAGCCTTCTGTCGTTTCCTCCTGGATGTGCTGATGTTGGTGGTGAAGGTATTACGCTGAGCGGATGAGTGGGTAGTCGAGGAGGAGGAAGCGCAGTAGGAGGAGGAGGCAACAGGAGGCAAAGAGAAATGCCCTGCAATCCTCGGTGGTGGAAGGACATGCGCCAAATGGCTAGTCGGCTCAGGCCCACCAGCCACTACATTTGCCCAGTGTGCAGTTAGCGAGATATAGCGTCCCTGCCCCTGCTTAAGGGTCCATGTATCAGTGGTTATGTGGACCTTGCCACAGATGGCGTTGCGCAGTGCACACATGATCTTGTCCCCGACTTGTTTGTGCAGGGAAGGGATGGCTCGCCTGGAAAAGCAGTGGCGGCTGGGAACCACGTACTGTGGGACAGCCACCGCCATCAGGTTTTTGAAACTGTCCGTGTCCACCAGACGGAATGACAGCATTTCAAAGGCCAGGAATTTTGAAATGCTGGCATTCAGGGCCAGGGATTGCGGGTGGGTAGGAGGTACTTCCTCTTTCTCTCCAGTGTTTGGGAGATGGACAGCTGTAAGCTTCCATGGGACCATATGGAAATGCTTGGGGACGGTGGCAGACATGGTGGCGTTGCTGTCATATCGTCTGTTTGCTGGGTGGCAGGTGACGCTGTCACTGTAGAGGGGGAGGAAGAGGCCGAGGCAGCAGCAGAAGAGGAAGCAGGAGGAGGCCGAGACCTTTCTTGGATTTTGAGGTACTTATTCCAATGCAGCTTGTGCCTTGAATTTAGATGCCTGGTCATGGGGGTTGTGCTCAGGTTGAGAACATTTATGCCCCGGCTCAGGCTATCATTGCACAGCTTGCAAACCACTCGTGTCTTGTCGTCAGCACATTGTCTGAAGAACTGCCACACGGGGGAACGCCTTTGTGCTGCCTTTGGTGTGCTAGGTCCCTGGGTGCAGTGGGTAGCAGCAGGCAACAGTAGTTCAGTTAGTCCCGGTTTTATTTAAAGTGACACACACAGTTTCCAGATGTTTGCAGAACAGTGATATGGGTTCTCCTGGCTTATTTATACTTTTTTTACACAGTTTGAAGATGATTTTAGAACAGTTATATGGCTTCTACCGTTAATTAATACTTTTCAGACCCAGTTTGAAGATGGTCCACATCCACCCCCATTTTTGCTTTTTTATGTTTTTATTTTTTTAAAAATGCTTTTAGTTATTTCCTTGTCCCCATTTCTTTGTAGGGCACTTGTCCCACCCTTACCCCAAATTTCCTTCCTTTTGGAGACCTCTAGGACTTTCCTGGACTTTTTTACAGCAATTTTCAGAGCTTTTGGTAAAATTTTTTTGAAAAGTCCGGGTTCGGGTCCGTGTCCCGGACACCCCAAAGTTCGGTAGGACTCTAGCTCAACTCTAGTGATCAACTACCAGAACCCAGAACCCGAACATTTTTTGAAATGTCCGTGTTCGAGTCTGTGTCACCTGAAAGTTCGGTACGGACCCGAACGTTACAGTCCGGGTTCGTTCAACACTAATTAGGAGTCGTCTTTGTTTATTTGCTGTGAATTTTATTATATATTTTTTATATATTTATTTATTATATGTTTTATCATCGATATTTAGCATTGAAATATATGAGGTTTGTGAAAAAAGATGGCCGATAGGTGACATCATTACGTGATTTTTATTCTATATATGTTTAGCATGAGATAGAAACATCACCTCCTCTTCACACATGTGTGGGCTATTTACCCCTTTTTTGTGTTTTAGCAGACAGTTTTTAAATTCAGGTTAGTGATCTAGCTGTGGTATCGAATTTGTACTCTTGGTGGCAGCATCAATACTATTTGTATTTTTAATCACACATCATTTAGGTTGCTATAAGTTGTTTGTACTTTAGGTGGCAGTATCACCACTGCTCGCATATGAAGTTCTTATTTTATAGCAGTCTGATATATAATATTGATCTATGAAATCTTACTATTTATATCCTGGCTCAGTGGTGTGACCTCCGTCAGCCGCTAATAGGTGGTTCGATTGGAGTTTTGTGATTGGCTTTGCCGTCTCCAATGGGAGGTTGATTGGCTGGCCTAGGTTGCTAGGCAATGTCTATTTAACAGCAGGCGCACTATGAGGCTCCTAACCCGCTGACGAAGTCCCGTCTACGGATGCAACCTGTACGGTGGGAGGAGCCAGTCACCCACGGCCATCTTTGCAGACTAGGACGCTAGTCTCTGTTTACACGTGCAGATGCCGGAACTCGGTTCTGAGTGCAATTACATGTGAGTGCTCTGAATTTTACAATTGTTAAAATAAATTGAGTTAAATGGAGAGCATTAGAACTTTTCCTTCTTATTTGCATATACGGCTGCTGTCTCTATGAATGGCTGTGAATAGGACTGATAGCTGACTGGCGACACCGGAAGTGAAGGAGTCTATGATGAGCTTTGTGACCTCTTTGAGGTCGAATTGTTGAGGTGAGGGGCTAGTATTACCGGTGGTGGATAACTCACAATCACCTTTGTTGTTATTGAAACACCTTTACCACAGTGGCTGTCTCCTTACCTTTCATCATTTTCTTGGACTCTTTATATATGAACTTTGTTTTATAATGATCTTAGTGGCGCTACACATATTGGTTTGAATATTTGATGAGGCTTTTCAGAATTACCTTTTAGTGTTTAGCAGCCTTCATTTTGCTTGTATCTCTCTGGTCAGAGCTGAACATTGTGTGTGTTAATAGAAAAAACACCAGAGTAATAGGGAACCCATTTATTTAGAGTAAAAGAACCCTTAGTAAGACCCTCTGAGATTCATTAACAGAGAAAAACTCCATACAAAGAAAACAATTCATCAAGTGCTAAACAAAGAAAAAGCTAATACCACAATGCAATCACATAATTGGTCCATGTTGCAGAAGCTACAGAATGAACAATGGTAGCTCGAGTTAAAGCTAATTCAAATCTCATAAACCAACATTTTTTACTCTGCACTTTAAAGATTTGTGAACTGCAAGTGTCTTATGAAAAGCCTCATTGTTAAACCAAAAAAGACCAGAAAATACTTGTATGCTTTTAAAACATTATCTATATGTTGAAAAATACCATTAATCAACTCAGTATTTTTTTTAAAACTAAAACACTAACATAAATACAAAAGACTTGAGTCATTTATTTAAAAAAAAATCTACTAATAGGTCTATGCCTACCATCGTCAGACTGGTCACAATCTTAATCTTTACAGTTGGCTCTACCTAAAAATTCCTTAGAGGAAGGGAGCAAACTTACCTGTCACGGCACCTGAGGTCAGGTGACGGATGCGCACAACAGGAATCACACCACTGAAGTGCGAAGCGCACGCTAAGGTTTCAATGTGCACTGCAAGGTTGCGGACCTATGGCTGACTGCTGCTGAGTAGTACCAGCTGATACGGGGAGAGGGCCCCCTAGAGCACGGACACTGGAACACAGGGAGCTAGTGCATCAGTTTCCACAGGGCGCAGAATCTAAGAGCCAGTGGGTATTCACCAGAGCCTCTGGTGGTGAGGATGGATTTGGCTGCAACTGGATCCAGGTCGCAACCCCCAGAGTCCCCTAGCTCAGGCTCGGCTGGCTACAGGTAGAAGAGGGGAAGCAGCAGTACAGGAATAAGCAAGAATAGTCAGAGGAATAGCAAAGGGTCAGGGCTAAAAGCAGACAGGAGAAACCGAGAACAAGCGGAAGATCGAGGTATCAGGCAGGAAGGGATAGTCAGACAAGCCAAGGATCAAAACACGGATAAGACTCAAAGTAACCAAAGGAGACAATCCCACTGAAGCCAAACATGAACAAACAATCAGCCATGCAGCCTTGTACTGCCAGGCTTATATCCTGCTACCAATTAAGACCTGGGGCGGAGGCCAGCTGAGGAAGGCCTACTAAAGCTCACAGGTGAGAGAGGCCCGGCCTTTAACTGGACACATGCAGCAAAGGTAGGAAACAGATAAGACATGAACGTTTGCTTAGGTTTCAAAACAGAATGTTTACTATGGTTTCATAACATTACCATTCCAAATAGAGGCAAATGGGGGGGAATATGGGACTTATTCAGGAGAATGTGTGGTGATACTACTGGCAAAATAAACAATTTTGCCTGTAGTATCACCACACATTTTCCTGAAGAATACTGAATAGACGAAACATGTTCAATAACATACGTGATGAATGACATTATATGACTGTACAGTATGCTTTTAATCAAATTTTTTTTGTAATTAAATACAATTTTGTAACTAATTTTTATACAATATTGGGAGGAATAGACCATGACTGTCTATAGTAGTCATGGGAATTTTTACGGTGCTGATACAACTATTAGAACAACAAAATAAAATCAAATATATTTAATGATATGCAATTAAAATAAAAAAGGTGACACATAATTAGTTAAAAAATTGGTCCATTGTAGATAATATATAACAGCATAGACATGACATCATGGTACAGAGGGTTTACAACAGTGCAGATGGATTATGTCCCAATATGTTTCGCCGTGTTCCAGCTTCTTCAGGGGACTAGTAGTAGTAAACTACAAAATAATAAATCACCAACATATAGATTACAATACAATAGAATTTGTACAATTGAGTAAAAATTCATCAACATAATGTATATATAGTTCAGTAAACAGTCCAGCTCTACGGAAGTAGCAATTGACACATAAGGCTCACCCTGCAGCTCTGCATATGGATCCCCAGCGACAAAGGTATAGATTAGGACCCCAAACAGAACTTGCCATGACTGAAAAGGCAAGGTAAAAGATCACTGTGCATTATTTATTGAGAGACAGAAAGAAAAAGAAAAAGAAAAAGAAAGAAAAGAAAAAAGAAATAAGGTATTTAGTAAAAAATATAAAAAGTGATAATTACGTAGGACTGAGTGAATCTAGATCCAAGGTTCACTGATAATGGCTCGTAAATATGAGCTCCAAAGATAATTAGAAAGAAAAAGACTTACATGTGTATATATAGCTAGTGGTACAATAAACCAGGAGTCAAATAGTCGCACAGGCTTGAACAAAATCAACTGTAGAATAAAAAGATAAGATATGGAGATAACAAACAAAAAAACAAGAAAACCTAGTAATTATTAGAGCTGTGTCACATACGACATTGCCCTGACAGCATTTGTGAATAATGTAAATCCATAATGAAGGGTCACAAAACCCATGGCCCCAGACAGAGTAGTGGGACGAAGAGTGGCCACATACCAACCAAGGGTCAGCGTGGGGGCACCGGGATCGGACAAAGGCATAAGGCCGACCTATCTCATGCCACACCAAGGCCAGCGTGCGCCAACATTCGCCCCCCAACGAAGATCTAAAGCACATGGGTTTGGGATAATGCTCAAGGTAAGATGGGGAAAAATGACAAAAACAGTAGAGCCATAGCAGAGGACAGTGGGGCGGGGGGATAGGCCACACCAAATCAAGATACAGTATTTCTGTGTCCATGTACCTGAAAAGTCCCATATTTCCCCCATTGCCTTTAGTTCTTTAGAAAGGGATGTTAGTGCCTCTGGTTTTGTGTAAACTGCTCTTGTCTATGCAATTTCCATTACCATTTCAAATGATTCCTTTTCACTGCCATATTCAGATGGATACCACAAGGTAAAATTTCACAAACCATGGCCTCTTTATAGTGACAATCGTGCATTTTATGAAAATAGCAAAGGAATAACAAAGGAATTACCAGTGGCAACCAGATTCACATTGGATAAGTTGAACAGACCACAAGGCTTCTGAAGAAGCCCAGCATCTTGTCCACCAGAACAACCAGAGACCATAGTAGCCAGAGAGAGAGAAGCAGCTAATATAGAATTACCCGCCACTGGACCAGTGGCAGTTTCTACAGTAGCAAAAGAAGTCACAGTGCTGTAGGCCGCACAAGCCCCCCTAACATTCTCCAGGGCAAGGGGAACAGACTTCTTTTTGATGCGAACATTCCTAGATGGGGACAGGGAACTAAATCCCTGTCTCTTCTCTCTGTAGAAGAGCAGCAATAGAGTATACAGCATCAACCAAGTATAGCTGTCCCAGATGGTGGTGAATTTAAGCTGGAGTTTCATTTCAACAGAAGCATCAGGAGTGATGAGCACATTGAATTCAGGCTGGAATGGCAAATTTAACGGGGGCATCAGCAGAAGCCAGTGTGGTAAGTTCTAGACTGGCTACCCTTTTTGTTTGCCCATCCACTCAATAATCCTATGTAGCAAAGTTTTCACACTGGAAAGGAGAAGTAGCTGTTGGAGAGATTTCTTTTTAACTAACAATTAACAGCTGATCTGTTGCTTTTAGTGGTGGTACCAGGACTGTTGCAAATACAAGGAACGATGGCTGACACATGAGGAGCACCATGAGAAGTAGGTTCCAAAACCACAGTGCTCTGTTAATTCAAATGCAAACAGAGGGAGGGGAGAATATTCAATATAGCATTGGCTGACATAATTCCAAGATAGGAATACTTGTTTCTGCTTCTGTTTTCACGTTGGTAATGGAGAATGACAGATTTACAGAAAAAAAAGTGTGTTTATCAATTTATGTTTTATTTCAACCAATGATTTCCATTCGCAAAATATTTGCTATAATTGCTTTCCATGTGCAGTTATCACCTTTTCACCCTGTTGATGTGAATGATGGGGTCTGCCATATATCAAATGTCCTCAATAAATTAATATGTAATCAAAAATGTAAATGAAAATACAGAAGGGTGCTAATTAGGGATGGCTGAACTGACTCCTGTTCAGGTCGCACCAGAACTTTCGAACACCGCAAAAGTGTCGGTAGTACCTTCAGACCATAACCCTATAGAGGTGCTCTTTATGAAGGCAAGAATTGGCCTTTCTGTAAAAAAAATTGCAATGATATGAACCTGTCTAAAAGGTGTAGAACAATTGGTCTTTGGGTGTCGGTAGTGCTTTCACACCATAATCCTATAAAGGTACTCTTGATAAAAGCAAGAATTGGCCTTGCTGTAAAAATTGCAATGATATGTACCTGTCAAACAGGTGCAGAAAAATTACTCTTTGGGTGTCGGTGGCGCCTTCCCACCGTAACCCTATAGAGGTGCTCTTGATGAAGGCAAAAAAAAATTGCAATGATATGCACCTGTCTAACAGGTGCTGAAAAATTGGTCTTTAGGTGTTAATTCTGCCCATGAAACCTATACCAAAAACATTCTTGCAGATGAAATGTTTGAACACCCTCAAAGCTAGGCAGGCTTGAAGTCCTGCAGAGATTGCACATCTCAAAAACATTTAATCACTGACATCGGCATCAGGGCTTCATAGCTGATAATCCAGGACTGATTCATTTTTATAAAATATACTTATCTGAAAGCACGCTAGATGCAGGGCAGCCCAAAAACTCAATAGCATACTGGGCAAGTTCTGGCCAGTGGTCTATTCTCATGACCCAGTAAGCCAGTGGATCGTCACTCTCTGTTTTGGCCCTGAGGTAATCGTCCATCATGTGATGCAGACGCTGCCGATGAGATGTGAAACCTGGGTGGCAAAGACTAAAAAAATTCCGAAATGCATCACTTAGGCAGACGCCTTCTCCAACGCTCCTCTCATGACCATGCATGCACAGAACTATATGGCGTTAAACTTGCAGTAATGCACACAGAAGTAAATGGAGTTAAACTTGCAGTAACGCACAAAACTATATGGCGTTAAACTGGCACTAACACATACAAAACTATATGGCATTAAACTGGCAGTAACGCACACAGAAGTAAATGGCGTTAAACTTGCAGTAATGCACACAGAAATAAATGGCGTTAAACTGGCAGTAACGCACAAAACTATATGGCGTTAAACTGGCAGTAACGCACACAGAAGTAAATGGCATTAAACTGGCAGTAACACACACAGAAGTAAATGGTGTTAAACTGGTAGTAACGCACACAGAACTATATGGCATTAAACTTGCAGTAACACACACAGAAGTAAATGGCATTAAACTGGCAGCAGCACACACAGAACTATATGGCGTTAAACTGGCAGTAACGCACACAGAACTATATGGCGTTAAACTGGCAGTGCATACATAGAATTATATGGCATTAAACTGACAGTAACACACACAGAAGTAAATGGTGTTAAACTGTCAGTAACGCACACAGAAGTAAATGGCGTTACACTGGCAGTAACGCACACAGAACTATATGGTGTTAAACTGGCAGTAACGCACACAGAACTATATGGCGTTAAACTGGCAGTAACGCACACAGAATTATATGGCGTTAAACTGGCAGTAAGGCACACAGAACTATATGGCGTTAAACTGGCAGTAAGGCACACAGAACTATATGGCATTAAACTTGCAGTAACGCAATCAAATAGATGGTGTTCAACCGTCACTACACTGACGCTATCTGAACTGTCCCTATGCTAGCTATACACTAATGTAAAGATTAGTGACACAGTCTCACTACACTATACTGAAACTATCTGAGCTGTCTCTACTCTACATATAAACAAATGTATGTATGAATGACAGGGCCTCACTACACTACACTGAAACTATCTGAGCTGTCCCTACTCTAGCTGCACACTATGCAAAGCTGAATGATGGTCCTCCTCAATACACTCACACTATCCCTGGACTGACACTAAACTAATATTCTACTCTGACAATTGAAGCACAATAGCACAGTATAGCACACTAACTAACTAATAGCACTGAACAGAACCCTGCTCTATCTCTCTCCACGCTGAAATCACACTGAAAATGGCTGCCATTGAAAGAATACCTTTATACTGTGGGGCGGGAATAGCCATGATTGGATAAAGTCTTGATGACACCATCCAATCATCACCTACAGGGCCCCAGTGCAAGAAACCATGAAGGGCCCCCCTGACATCGGCCGGGGCCCTTCCCTCCGAGCCCAGTATTTTTTTTTTTTACAATATTATTATTTTTTAATATTTTAAATTTTTTTTAGGAGTCCCATTTGGGGGACTTAGTGAGATAGCAGGGGTCTAAACAGACCTCTGATGTTTCACCTTTGACATAGAGAAAGGAGATTGAAAGCACAGCCTTCAATCCACATCTCTGCAGCCTTCGCTGTACAGAATAAATAGACAGGAATAACCTTCTTTCACAAACTGACACATAGTAAATACAGTTTAGTATGTTTCAGTTATGAATAGACTCGCTATGGATCACTGACTCTCCATTCAGAAAAGGCTTCATTCTGACAGATACCCTGCAGCAGCCTGCAGGAGAGGGGAGGGGGGACCCTTTGGATCAGTGGGGACAAGGGGAGAGACCATGAAAGAGCATGGGGGCCAGGAAAAAGTACAGGGGGCTGGAGAGCACACAGGGGGGCAACAGAAAGAAGCACACACACACACACACACACACACACACACACACATATACCAGTGGCGGGTGGGGAAGTTTTAAGATGGTAGGGCGCCAGACCCCGCCCTTCCTTTTTGGCCATTCCCACTTCTTAGAAGCCACACCCCTTATTGACTCCACCCACTCTGTACACAATGTACAGTATAACTATCATATATATATAGCTGTCAGTCCTAATTTTCAATAAAATATTGCTGGCTCATTCATCCATTAAATCCCAAAGGTAAAGAACTACATTAGCTGTGAGGTCTGCACAGGAACCCAGCACAGACTGGTATTATGTGGGTTTTCATGTCCCATCAAGCACCATCCTAATTCCTTATTTTATAGTAGGAATGTTGGAAATCCTCCACTAACCCCTGACACATGGTGAGCCATAGAAATGTTCCTGGTTTTTGGAACTGACCAGCTTCACTAACATAAATCTTCATTATCTTTCAAAAAAAAGTTCAAAATGTAATTATAAAATCAGGCGATTTAAGATAGCATTCATTGAAAAGCAGTTATTGTAGAGAAATTGTCATGACTATACATTCCTCTTGTTCTGTTTGATGCTGAGGTGCACAGAGGCTGAGCAAGACTCCATGAAAACCGGCAGCTTCAGCTAACACAGCAACAACTGCACTCCTGGTGACTTATTGGTCCCTGCATTGTAAGTCATGAATCATCACTTACAATGCCCTGAATGCAGGATGAAGAAGTCACCAGGAGTGGAGTTGTTGCTGTGTTGGTTGAAGCTGCCTGTTAAACAGTAAAGCATGAAGAGCTGAGGGTGTGCGGTGCTGCTGAGCTCTGTGGTCCCCCAATGTCAGCAGACTAATTGCAGATCCATAACTGCCTGTGTATCCCTGAGAACTCCCTGTGACTTACATGCCGGCTCAGAGTTCTTATCCTACTGCTGAGCTTTGGAAGGGACCTGTGTCAGCCTTATCTGTTATCTATGGATGCAGACTAATCACTGCCTGTGTATTGCTGGGAGCTCCCTGGCATGTATGGTCAGAGATCTTACCTTGCAGACACTGCTGTGCTTGGATCTGATTGTCCCTCTGAGCTTCTCCTTCCCTCCAGCTGTAGTCACCCATGATGATCTATCCAGGCAGGAGATCTGCTGCTCCCTCTCCTCTCTTCCATTGAGCGATCACTCAAGTCCTCCTCCTCTGCTCTGTACAGGATGGTGGGCGGGGGAAGGGACCCTGGTGGAGAGTGGAAACACTGTTGGAGAGGTAGAGACTAAGTGTCGGAGTGTGATCTGTGGAGGGGGGAACATTGCTGGGCAGCAGGCTAGGATGTGCAACTGCAGGAAGAGAAGATCTTGGCTCCCCCCCAGGCAGAGGCCAAATGGATTAATCAGTTTAAGGTCTGTATTTTCAGATGCCCCAGAAAGCTGCTATTCTCAGAATAGGATGTTGGAAAGCAGCCAATGAGGGTGGAGAATTAATTTTACTGTGTTCTAGATAGAGCTTTTTAATGTAATTTTGGACGGCCTCCCTGTTGCTAGGTAGATTACACTTCTATTTCTTATATAATCTATCTATTCTAGCAATTAGCATCAGAAACACAGCTAGAGAGAAATTGCAAAGATTTTTTTTTCTTTGGAGTTTCTCTCTAGTTGTGCTGCTGTTGGTTAATAATTATAGTTCATTTTTTTTTTTTCTTTCTTACTTATTTTTTTGGTGGGGAGTTGCCCCAGGAACCCTTATGGACGAGCCTTCACTGACATATACACAAACATAAACACACACACACACATATACCCACACATATACACACACACACACACACTCACACACACACACATATATACACACATATACAGTTAGATCCATAAATATTGGGACATTGACACAATTCTAATCTTTTTGGCACTATACACCACCACAATGGATTTGAAATGAAACAAACAAGATGTGCTTTAACTGCAGACTTTCAGCTTTAATTTGAGGGTATTTAGATCCAAATCAGGTGAACGGTGTAGGAATTATAACAGTTTGTATATGTGCCTCCCACTTTCAAGGGGACTGTAACCAGCTTCCCCAGATCCTATGGAATCCCCTGCTTCTCATGTAATTTTATATAAGGGCAGCGAGTCATTTATCAGTTTCAGCCACATCATTTTATTCAGAGTTTTCGAGCCCTTGCACGTCAACAGAAGAGCCTTCTTTGCATAAAAAAAGAGGATACACAGAAGTCTCTTTGTTGAGGCCGACCGGGATAGGTCCCCGAAAATGCCTAGGAGACAGTTCTTGGGGTTAATAATGTTGGGGAGGCCCAAAACTGACGAAATTAAGGAGCCAATCTCCCTCCAGAAGTGCTGTACCATAGGGCATGCCCAAAAGCAATGCATAAAGTCTGCCCGCTGACCACATCCCCTAAAGCACGCATCTGTGGGTGTTAAGCCCATTTTATAGAGTCTATATGGAGTGAGGTGGGACTGGTGGAAGACCTTGATTTGAATAACTCGGTCTTTGGATGAAATAACCGATGATTTAAAAGTGTCAATGAATTCCGACCAGTCCTCCTCAGTAATCTGTGCATCTATATTCGACCATTTGGTTTGGGCATTCCTAAATCTAGGGTTAGAGTCTGTAATCAGGAACATATAGTAGGTCGAGATAAGTTTAGTGGTGGCAGGGTCTCCTAGTAGTTTTTCTAGTGGGGGCATATGAAGTGGGTTGTCCAGGGTGCCAAATTGTGCCTTCACCGCGTGTCTCAGCTGGTAGTAGTAAAATATATAAGAGTTCGGGAGATCGAACTCCTGTTGTAGCTGTGAGAAGGGTTTAAGGCCCTGTGCATCATAAAGGTGACACAGGTACTTAACCCCCCTAGAGTTAAGCCCAATCAACCAAGGAGGGGTAGGATCTACCACTACCTCCCAAGCGGTCCAGTGAAGGGTCTAAAACAGCATTAAAGTCCCCTACATACAGCACAGGCCCAGGGTTTCTAGCAACAAGGAGAAGAGATAATTTGGTAAGGAGATCTGGAGCAAATGGGGTGGGGGGGACATAAATATTGACCAGGGTAAAGGTCATTATGGCCAGCTGCATGGTAAGTATAACAAACCGGCCATCCGGGTCTGTCCGCACAGACAGGATTTCAGCTGGAAAGGATTTAGCCAGAAGTATGGAGACACCCCTGGAATATGTGGTATGGGTGGCATGGTATGAGGAGGCCAACCAGGATCGGTTAAGTGATCGCAGCCTATCCTTAATTAGGTGGGTCTCCTAGAGGCAAATGATATGTGGTTAGTACTGTTTTAGGAAGGAGAAGATTAAGGACCACTTGTGAGGAGAGTTCGTCCCCCGTACATTCCACAAAATAATTTTAAGTGGCCTAGCCATCTGTGACACATAAAGCAAATGCTATAGCATAAGGATCATTATATAAATCATCATTATAGATTCTGAGCCAAATAAAGAAGTACTTGGTGCACCCAGAAACAGTCCATGAAAATTAAAAAAAAACCCTTTGTGCAGGTTGAAGAAAAAATAATTGTTGAACATAGAATCCAATGAACCACCAAGGGTCCATAATAGAACAACTGTCCTTTTCCCTCCCAACCCTCCCTGCTCAGCCATCCCCAACTTAGCGAGTTTGGATCCCGAACCATCTTAAGATGCAACAAAATGTCCAAAAAAAGTAAAAAAAAACAGTCAGAAAACAACTCCCATGGCGTTGCCATTCAGTGGGATGGGGTTAGTAGTGTGGACGAAGTGCTCCTTAGTAACATAGTCAGTGCCCATGCAGGGTGAATACAGTACAGCGGACATAAGTCGGGCATCCTACCACTGTCCAGAATGGGAACTCATGGTGTTCAGCCATGTGTCCATTGGTGATCCCTTCCAAAGATTGAAGATAGGAGAGCTTACTAAGTACCTCAGTAGGAGCCTAACAATAGGTACATCCCGGGAGCCAGTGGGATAGCAGATCATATGGGGAAAGTAACAGGGTGGCTGTATTCATCGTCCGGTGCTTTCCTGTCTACGCAGTGGGCCGAAGCGATCATCCATCCAATTCATGGCCTCCTTAGGGGAATTGTAGAAGTGAGTTTTACCATCACAGGTGACTCTCAGCTTGGCAAGAAAGAGCATGGCATATGGTAGTCCCTCCTGTCTAAGGCGGTTTTTCACCGTGGAGAAGGAGAGCCATTGGCGTTGGACGTCCGCAGAGAAGTCAGGATAGATTGATATGATGTTGCCGTTGTATTTAAGTGGGTCTTTTTCTCTGGCTAGGCGTAGGATCTTGACCTTATCCTGGAAGTAAAGGATTCGTGCAATCAGGGATCGTGGGGGAGACCCGGGGTTAGGCGTACGTGGTGGAGTGCGATGAGCCCTCTCGATGAGGAAGGCGTGGGATAGGGCCTCGATCCCCAGTGCCTCCACTTTTTAATACTTGGTTGAAAATCCTTTGCAGTCAATTACAGCCTGAAGTCTGGAACACATAGACATCACCTACTGCAACTGTCTTCAGTTCCTGCTTGTTCTTGGGGCATTTTCCCTTCAGTTTTGTCTTCAGCAAGTGAAATGCATGCTCAGTCAAATTCAGGTCAGGTGAATGACTTGGCCATTGCATAACATTCCACTTCTTTCCCTTAAAAAAACTCTTTGGTTGCTTTCGCAGTATGCTTGGGGTCATTGTCCATCTGCACTGTGAAGCGCCTTCCAATGAGTTCTGAAGCATTTTGGCTGAATATGAGCAGATAATATTGCCCGAAACACTTTAGAATTCATCCTGCTGCTTTTGTCAGCAGTCACATCATCAATAAATACAAGAGAACCAGTTTCATTGGCAGCCATACATGCCCACGCCATGACACTACCACCACCATGCTTCACTGATGAGGTAGTATGCTTTGGATCATGAGCAGTTCTGTTAGGAAATGGACTCTATTGTGGCCATGGTGCTCTTTGCGCGCTTCTATGTGCGTCTGCGCTTGCATGCGCGCGCCCGAGCGCGCGCCAATGACGCCAAATCGGTCATTTAAGCCACCAACACCCTGCAGCAGATGCTGTCCGTTCTACAGCGTCCCAGTGACCCTTGTGTTGGCCTTTCAGAGACTTTCCTGCACCTGTGACCCCAGTGTCTGCTTCTGAGTGACTTTTTGTTCCTGTGACCCCAGCTTCCTTTGGACTTTGCTGCTTTCCACCTGCCCTGACCCCGGCCTGCCTATGACCACTCTTCTGCCAAGGACTTCTGTACCTTTTCTGCCTGCACGTTGCCGACCTTGCCTGCACCTGACTACCCGCCTGCCTGCTCCTTCTGTACCGCATAAGCCAGCCTGTTGCCAACTCGGACTGTACGACTACTCTTCTACTTGCACGAGCTTCAGTGGACTTGCACATACCACCAAGTGATACAGTCCAGCCCTCGTGTCCCCCTGCGCTCCTGAACTCCCTGTCTACACTACCAAGGCTTCTCGAACCAGGGCCGCAAAAGAGGTGATCCCCTGCATAAGTCAGACTCATCCGCCAGGTACGTCACAAGTTCCTTTCCTTCTCCATACTCTTCTCTTCCCATCACTCTGGTACAAGTTGATCTTGGTCTCATCTGTCATAGGATTTTGTTCCAGAACTGTGAAGGCTTTTTTAAATGTTGTTTGGCAAACTCTAATCTGGCCTTCCTGTTTTTGAGGCACACCAATGGTTTACATCTTGTGGTGAACCCTATGTATTCACTCTGGTGAAGTATTCTCTTGATTGTTGACTTTGACACACATACACCTACCTCCTGGAGAGTGTTCTTGATCTGGCCAACTGTTGTGAAGGGTGTTTTCTTCACCAGGGAAAGAATTCTTTGGTCTTGCTAAGCTCACCAGCGAGTTCTTTCTTTTTAAGGATGTTCCAAACAGTTGATCTGGCCACCCCTAATGTTTTTGCTATCTCTCTGATAGGTTTGTTTTGTTTTTTTCAGCCTAATGATGGCTTGCTTCACTGATAGTGACAGCTCTTTGGATCTCATATTGAGAGTTGACAGAAACAGATTCCAAATGCAAATAACACACTTGAAATGAACTCTGGACCTTTTGTCTGCTCCTTGTAAAGGGGATAATGAGGGAATAACACACACCTGGCCATGGAACAGCTGAGCAGCCAATTGTCTCATTACTTTTGGTCCCTTAAAAAGTGAGAGGCACATATACAAACTGTTGTAATTCCTACACCGTTCACCTGATTTGGATCAAATTAAAGCTGAAAGTCTGCAGTTAAAGCACATCTTGTTCGTTTCATTTCAAATACATTGTGGTGGTGTATAGAGCCAAAAAGATTAGAATTGTTTAGATGTCCCAATATTTATGGACCTGACTGTATATATATACACACACACACATACACACATGCACACAAACATATACACACAGACACATATAAACACACACACATATACACACACCCACACATATACACACAGACACAAACACATATACACAGACACACATATAAACACACACACACAGACACACATATGCAGACACACACATGCATACAAACAGATATAGATAGCCTTTTTAAAAATTGTCAGCAGCAGCACTGTACCTTCCTTCACTCTCCATTAGGGATGAGCCGAACCCCCCCCCCCCCCCCCCCGGTTCGGTTCACACCAGAACATGCGAACAGACAAAAAGTTTGCACGAACATTCGAACACCGTTAAAGTCTATGGGACCTGAACATGAAAAATCAAAAGTGCTAATTTTAAAGGTTTATATGCAATGTTATTGCCCTAAAAATGTATGGGGTCCTAGGGGACATGCATCAATAAAAAAAAAAGTTTTTAAATTGATTGTTTTTTCAGGAGCAGTGATTTTAATAAAGCTTAAAGTGAAAAAAAAAAAAGAAAAATTCCTTTAAATATTGTGCCTGGGGGGTGTCCTTGGTCTGTGTGTAAAAGGGCACATCTCTGTGAGGTGTAGAACATAGCAAGAGCAAAATGACATTTCCATAGGAAAAATTGTCATTTGAAATCGCGGCTGTAATGTATTGCCGGTTCCCAGCAATATACAAAAAAACACTGAAAAAAAGTGCATGGGGTTAACCCCCCCCCCAAGTCCAAACCAGGCTCTTCTGGTCTGGTTTGGATATTAAGGGGAACCCTGTGACATTTTTTTTTAATTGACGTGGGGTTCCCCCTAATATCCAAACCAAACCCTTATCCGAGCATGCAGCCCTGGCCGGTTAGGATGGGGGGGACGGGCGAGCGCCACCCCCCTCCTGAACTGTACCAGGCTACATGCCCTCAACATGGGGACAGGAGCCTCTTCCCCACAAGCCTGGCCGGTGCTTGTAGGGGTCTGCAGGTGGGGGGGCTTATCAGAATCTGGAAGCCCCCTTTAATAAGGGGGCCCCCAGATCCCGGCCCCCTCCCTATGAATAGGTATGGGGCACATTCACCATTGACCAAAAAAAGAGTGAAGTGGTACAAAAAACAAAAGGCAGTTTTTGACGAGTCCTTCATTGTGTAAAATAGCTCTTCTTCTTTCTTCCTCCAGTCTTCCTCCATCTTCTCCTTCCCCGGTCCTTCTTCTGCTTCTTCTTCCAGTATTCTTTCTTCATCTCTTCGTCTTCAATCTTCATCTTCTTCTTCTTTCACTGCCGCCGCTCTCCCCGCTGCTGCAGTCTGGCCTCTGCGCGTTTCCCAGAATGGGCGGTCTTCACAATGACAGTTCTTTTATAAGAAGGGGCGGGGCCATCTGGTGACGTAAATGGGTGATCGGCCCCCTTTGACAGCGCATGATGTCAGAAGGGGGTGGGTTCACTCGGTTACGTCACTGGGTGGCCCCATCCCTTCTTATAAAAGAAGTGTCATTATGAAGACCGGCCATTCTGGAAGATGCGCAGGGGCAGGCTGCAGCAGCGGCGAGAGCGGCGGCTGTGAAAGAAGGAAGAAGATGAAGATTGAAGATGAAGAGAGGAAGGAAGAAGACTAAAAGAAGAAGCAGAAGACCAGATAAGGACGGGGGCAGGAGAAGATGGAGGAAGAAAGAAGAAGAGCTATTTTACCCAATAAAGGCCTTGTCAAAAACTGCCTCTTGTGTTTTTTACCACTACACTCCTTTTTTGGTGAATGGGTAGGGGTACAATATTCACATGGGGGGTTGGGATCTGGGGGCCCCCTTATTAAAGGGGGCTTCCAGATTCTGATAAGCCCCCTGCCCGCGGACCCCCACAACTATCGGCCATGGTTGTGGGGATGAGGCCCTTCTCCCCATCAACATGGGGACAAGGTGCTTTGGGGGCGACCTCAAAGCAACCTCCCCATGTTGAGGGCATGTGGCCTGGTATGGTTCGCTTGTCCCCACCATCTCCTGCCATACCAGGGCTGCATGCTCAGATAATGGTCTGGTTAGGATTTTTGGGGGACCCCACGCCATTAAAAAAAAAAAAAAATGGTGCGGGGTTCCCCTTAAATACCATACCAGACCTGAAGGGCCCGGTTTGGATTTTGGGGGGGAACCCCACACCATTTTTTGTGTTGTAAATTAGTTAAAAAATTGTGATGAAATCCCCCAGTCAAACAGGTGGCGAAAAATTGGGCCTTGGGTGCTGGTGGTGCCAGAACACTGTAACCCCTTGCAGTTACTCTTGCTGGACGGAGGAACAGGGCCTGAGGTTGTAAATTCGTTTACAAATTGTGACGAAAGCCTCCAGTCAAAAAGGTGGCGAAAAATTGGGCTTTGAGTGCTGGCAGAGCCAGAACACTGTAACCCCTTGCAGATATTCTTGGTGGATTCAGGAACGGGCCCTGCTGTTTTAAATTAGTTTAAAAATTGTTATGGCATGCCCCTGTAAAACAGGTGCAGAAAAATTGGGCCTTGGGTGTTGATGGTGCCCTAAATACAAAATATTGTTCTAGATTATGGACAGGAGGAATAGGAGCAGTGGCAGTCTTCAAGGGATCCCAGATCCCTATCAAATTTAATCAGTTGCATCAGCATCAGGGGCTTGATAGCTGCTAATCCAGGACTGATTCATTTTTACAAATGTGAACCTATCAGTCTGTGGACAGGCACACTCTTTGATCGGTTACGAACCCTCCAGCAGCACTGAATGCCCTTTCAGAAAGCACGCTGGATGCAGGATAGGCCAGTAGCTCAGTTGCATATTGAGAAAGTTCCGGCCAGTGGTCCATCCTCAAGACACAGTAACTAAGTGGATACTCAGTTGGAAAGGTCCCCAAGTCTGCTCTTACCCCTATATATTCCTGCACCATATAATGCAGGCGCTGACAATGGTTGCTTGAACCAGGCCTGGGTGCTGAGGACTGAAACATTTTTTAAAGGCATCAGCCGGCCACCTCCTCCACCACTCTGCCTCTGAACGACCGAAGCTTCAGAAACACGTTGTCCTAGACCAGCAGCAGGACATGGTAACCTCCCAGGGTCTGGAAAGACACTGCACAAACTTTTCTTCAAGGTATCCTGAAGATGTTTCATCCTCTGCACCCTCTGTGCCGGCAGGATGAGTTCTGCAACTTTACCCCTGTAATGTGTATCCAGAAGGGTTGCCAGCCAGTAATAATCCCTCTCCTTGATACCACGAATCCTAGGGTCTTTTCGCAGGCTTTTCAGAATCAGAGAGTCCATGCAGCGTAAGTTTGAGGAGGCATGAGTATCCTTTGAGTCACTGAGGATGACATTATCAGGAACTACCTCTTGTCAGCAGAGTTAACCAGTGCACCGTGAAGGAAAGGTAACCTCCCTGACTGTGCCTGCTGGACCATGAGTCATCGGTAATATGAACCCTGCTGCTGACCGCACTGTCCAACGAGGTCAAAACATTGCCTTCCACAAGATGGTAGAGAGCTGGAATGGACTTATGTGAAAAGAAATGTCTTTTGGGAACCTGCCACTGTGGGACAGCAAATTCCACAAATTCATGAAAGGGGGCAGAGTCTACCAGCTGAAAAGGCAGCAGTTTGAATGCTAGCAATTTGGCCAAGCTAGCATTAAGACGCTGAGCATGTGGATGGTTGGGACAGTATTTCTTTTTACCGTTCAGCAACTGGGGTGGGAATATTTGCCTGCTGAATTCACCTGGTGGTGTACTGCTAGCAGATTGGCTGCAAGTACTAGTTGTGGCACGCATTGCTACACCTTTTTTCCTCTCAGTGCAGGTTTTGGAGAGGACTGCAGGTATAGTAGGGGTTGAGATCCCAGATGAGGAGCAAGGAGAAGTCTGCCTTTTTTTCTGGTGTGGGTTCTTCAGGTACTCTTGCCAATGGACTGCATGGCTGGTCATCATATGTCTTGTCAAGACAGTAGTGCCCAAGTGGCTGGAGTCCTGGCCAGGCTTGACCTGCTTAAGACATAGATTGCAAATGGCAACGGTGCGATCTACTGCACATGTGCTGAAAAATGCCCACACCAAAGAAATTTTGGAAGTCAGCAGCACCTGTGGAGCTCTGGGGTCTGATGCAATTGAGTGGATGCCCTTAATCTGACCCCTGGAGGACATCCTGCCTTGTTGAAGTTGGACCTCCTCCTCCTCCTCAATTTCCTCCTCTCTTCTCTCAGGCACCCAAGTACAGTCCGTGTCCTCATCATCCCCTCCCTCCTCGTCACTGGAGCAAACTTGGCAATATGCTGCAGCTGGGGGAGCATGACTGCTAGTTTCTTGTCCTTTTCCGGCTCTCCCTGTCTCTAGGCTCACGCTACTCCCTTCCTCAACCTGGGAACCATCATCAGAGCCTTCAAACTGCTGCGCATCCTCCATCAGCATTGAAGCGACACTATGGTTGAACAACTCAGGTGACTCCTCCATGCATGATGGTGGGGCTACAGAAGGAGTAACTGTGGACAAGGATCCGGTGGAATAGGCTGCTTTGCCAGATGCGTTATAAGGCAAACTTGTTTGAGCCTGGGTGACAGAGGGTGAGGAGGATGAAGATGGCTTTGTTATCCCCTCCACCAACTCTTCTGCATGTTATGGCTCAATAGCACATCAAACAGCAGAAAATAAGGACAAGTGTGACCCGCCTGCAGAGGATGCACCACGTCCGCCACCACCACTTTTCACTAAGGACACAGAGGCTGCTTGCCCTCTTTTAGTGGCCTGGGAGCGTCTGCCTCTTCTTTGTGGCCTTCCTGACATGATGAGTATTTTTTTTAACACCGCACTACACTGTACTATATACCGTACACCCCCGAATGCACTGATATATAGTGTACACTCATTGCGCTGTGTGTATATATGTATACACTAGACTGTATATATTTTAAGACACCACATCAAGTATTGTGCTATATACCCTACACCCCCGAATGCACTGATATATAGTGTACACGCAATACACTGTGTGTATATCTGGATACACTAGACTGTATATATTTTAAGGCAACACTTCATGTAGTGTGCTATATACTGTACACCCCAGAATGCACCGATATATAGTGTACACTCAATATGCTGCATGTATATCTGGAAACACTAGACTGTATATATTTTAAGATACCACGTCAAGTAGTGTGCTATATACCGTACACCCCCAAATGCACCGATATATAGTGTACACTCAATACGCTGTATATATATATATATACCAGGCTGTATATATTTTAATACACCACGTCAAGTGTACTATATACCGTATGCACACCCCGAATGCACTGATATATAGTGCACACTCAATACGCTGTGTGTATATATATATATATATATATATATATATATATATATATATATATATAAATATATATATATATACTAGACTGTATATATATATATGTACAGTATCTCACAAAAGTGAGTACACCCATCACATTTTTGTAAATATTTTATTATATCTTTTCATGTGACAACACTGAAGAAATTACACTTTACTACAATGTAAAGTAGTGAGTGTACAGCTTGTATAACAGTGTAAATTTGCTGTCCCCTCAAAATAACTCAACACACAGCCATAAATGTCTGGCAACAAAAGTAAGTACACCCCTAAGTGACAATGTCCAAAGTGGGCCCAATTAGCCATTTTCCCTGCCCGGTGTCATGTGACTCATTAGTGTTACAAGGTCTCAGGTGTGAATGGGGAGCAGGTGTGTTAAATTTGGTGTTATTGCTCTCACTCTCTCATATTGGTCACTGGAAGTT
>BLSH010527132.1:1595351-1633949 GCA_018402905.1 Glandirana rugosa | reverse complement strand
GTGTACACTCAATACGCTGTATATATATATATATACCAGGCTGTATATATTTTAATACACCACGTCAAGTGTACTATATACCATATGTACACCATGGGTATATATATATATCTATATCTATATATATATATATATATATATATATAGATATATATATATATACTAGACTGTATATATATATATGTACAGTATCTCACAAAAGTGAGTACACCCATCACATTTTTGTAAATATTTTATTATATCTTTTCATGTGACAACACTGAAGAAATTACACTTTACTACAATGTAAAGTAGTGAGTGTACAGCTTGTATAACAGTGTAAATTTGCTGTCCCCTCAAAATAACTCAACACACAGCCATAAATGTCTGGCAACAAAAGTAAGTACACCCCTAAGTGACAATGTCCAAAGTGGGCCCAATTAGCCATTTTCCCTGCCCGGTGTCATGTGACTCATTAGTGTTACAAGGTCTCAGGTGTGAATGGGGAGCAGGTGTGTTAAATTTGGTGTTATTGCTCTCACTCTCTCATATTGGTCACTGGAAGTTCAACATGACACCTCATGGCAAAGAACTCTCTGAGGATTTGAAAAAAAGAATTGTTGCTCTACATAAAGATGGTATAGGTTATAAGAAGATTGCCAAGACCCTGAAACTGAGCTGCAGCATGGTGGCCAAGACCATACAGTGGTTTAACAGGAGAGGTTCCACTCAGAACAGGCCTCGCCATGGTCGACAAAAGAGGTTGAGTGCACATGCTCAGCATCCTATCCAGAGGTTGTCTTTGGGAAATAGACATATGAGTGCTGCCAGCATTGCTGCAGAGGTTGAAGGGGTGGGGGGTCAGCCTGTCAGTGCTCTTCCTCTTTCCTTATTGTCTTTATTCATTTTTGAAATGGCACTTTTTGTGCGATGATGCTGTTTGGAATGTGTGTGTGACCTGTTCTGAGTGTCCCCGCCCCCATTTGCAATTTGCATTGCATTGGCTCATGGGGTGTATTTAAGTGTTCTCGCCTCTAGGGGGCGCTAGTCCTGATGAAGCTGGTTGGTCCAGTGAAACGTGTTGACGTCATGCCCGGCGTCATCCCTCGCTCCTCCTATTCTTGGATGGTAGTGGCTGTGCAGGGTTGTTCGGCTCACGCGGCTGGGTGATGTCTGGACTGTTATAATTTTTTGTGTTTTGTTTTTAGTATTTTGCAGTGTTTTTGCGCAAACACACACTACCACCCTTTTTTGTGTTTAAGACATGTGTATTCATGCTCTCCTTGAGTGGTGACGAAGGGAACATGTATTTTGTTTTGTGGATGCCCTATTTTTAAATTGTCAAATCTCAATAAACGGTTTTGATATTTTTTGACATTTTTGTTGGTTCGTCTTGTTTTCATACCCCGGAGGCTATACTGTGGTACTTTTTTGGACAGCCCTATGTGTAGTCCAATTTTCTTTATATGCTTGGTTTTTCATTGCCACATGCCCCAGGTATACATTCTTTTCCTGAGTTGGTCTAACCTTATTGACGTTGCCATCTCAATAGGTCCTCTATCCCGTTTCCCTTGTTCCTTAATTTTTTCATAGATTCCACGGGTACTGGTGACCCTTTCTTGACGAGGACCTAGGAGCCCTCTACATTATCCTGTTCCCTCCCTCACTACATAAGTATTTTATACTAGGGGTCTGGTACTGTTTTTGGGTTTTTATTGTGGTCTTTGACAGGATCCTTCTCTCCCCACCCCCTTTTTCTCCCCTTTTTTCTCACCTCTTTCTTTACATATATTGTTTATTCTTACTTACATTCTTATTTTCATATAATTTTGTATTAGGTTTACGTGACTGGGTTGGTCAATTTGAGCTGGCTAATCCATTGTTCCTGATTCTTCCTTTCTCTTTATTATCTTGGCCGGTGTTTTGTACCCCTTCCTCCTCTATCTTGGTATCTCCTCCCCTTATGGCTTATGTACTAGATGACAAAATAGATAATGCGATCAAAGCAGCCCTGGGAGCTGAGTGTACTACTGAAACATCTAAAGAGGAGGATATTAGAAAGAAATTTAGGGTACACAAAAAGCTCTAAATAAAGCATTTAAACCGTAAGTGGGATGTATCTTTCCTTGAAAGTTATATATCCCAAAAAATCATCCCTAGAGGCCTTAGAGACCGCGTTGACCCAGCTGAACACCTCCATAATGATAGATTTATCACCAAATGGAAGGAGCTGTGCATTGAACACAGTATTGAGCTCATGAAGCTAATCATCGAAGAGGAATGTGCTCAGCTGGTAGAACTCCAAAGGGACATAGAGCTAAGTAGTATTGATTTGGATGCCTTTAAGGAAGAGGAAAAATTTGGGAAGTAGAACAAAATAATTAAGAAGGAGATTGAGAGAGTACAGAAGAATTTAAAAACAACTAAACAAGCTAAATTCAGGAGGGATTTAATCTGATTGGGAAAGGGGTGAGATATTTGATCTTTCCTCTCAAAAAGGTCAGAATAGATTTAGGAGACGGAGAACTAGGTCCCGTTCACAGTCTGACTTTGAAGGGGTTGCTAGCGGCACTGATAGTGAGGGAAGCTCCCGATCGGTCTCTTTTTTTAGATCTGGATTGGAAAGGTCCCCATCCCCAGCAAGTGAACGACAGGGTATTTTGAAACTATCCAAGAAGAGGGTGCAAGGGGGAGGAGGCACATGAAAAGAAAGAGACAGTACCGACGTCAGGGGCAGAACCAGTAGTCAGAAGAAAAACAATCGGAAGTGATCTCCCTATTATGGCCACCTTGACAATAAAGTTGTGAATTTATCTAAGTTTCCCTTAAATTCAGTCCACCTAAATGTTTTAAATAAAGGGTTATCCTTTTCCCCCACACACAAAATGGAGGAATTCACAGTCTACAAGGACCTCCAGCTCTTTTTACGTAAGGTTCTTCTTAGGTATATCCATGAACAGAAATCGACTCCATATGGGAAACAAAATGTTGAGCTACAGGGGGAGGAATTAAGGGCCTTGAATGACTTTATCTCTCTCCTTGATGAAAGCCCTTCTGATACGTTTTGTCCTGATGAGAACACTATTATCCTTAGGCAGGTTGATTTAAGGATAAAATCAAGTAAAATGTTACCCCTACCTAAAAATAAATTAGTTCACCAGTTCAGTGAATTGGTGAGCGATGGATTAAAAAGAATTACCTGGAATCAGACTTTCTGTGATAATCTAACCAGGGAGGAAAGATCTGTGTTAAAAGAATTGCAAAATGCTAGAGGTGTGATCATAAAGAAGAGCGATATAGGGGGGAACGTAGTCCTCCTCGATGAGGAGGACTACGTTAGGGAGGTTAAAAGGCAGCTGGGTGATGGATGTACTTATTTGAGAATCCATTAGTCACCTTTTCCAAAACTGATTGAAGAGCTGAATAGTAAGATGAAGTTTGCGCATGAAGCTGGTCTGCTTACAAAAAAAGAATATAATTTTTTGACAGTGCAAGAGTTTAACATTCCTGTTATGTACACCATGTCAAAACTGCACAAGAATCTCCTGAATCCCCCAGGCCGTCCTATGATATCGATCATTAATGGCCCCTTAGACCGAATAGGCAAATATCTTGATGGCCTTTTAAAGACTATGGTCCCCACTCTTAAATCCTTCGTGAAGGACACTAAAGATGTCCTTGACAGATTGCAGGTTTGTGACCATACATGACGAGTGGCTCTTGGTGGGAATCGACATGGAATCGCTCTACATGTAGATTCCCCACCAATGTGGCATTGAGGCAGTTTCTTTCTACCTAGATGAGATCTACCCCAAAATGGCTCACCAAAACGAATTTGCTTTAGACCTCTTAGATTTTGCATTGAGGAATAATTATTTCCAGTTTAACGAGACGTTCTACTAGCAGATTTTCGGCACCTCCATGGGGGCATTGTGGGCTCCTTCCTATGCATGTCTACATCTGGGCATGTGGGAGGAGTCCACTGTCTATATAAAGGCAGGCTTTGGGAAGTATGTGGATTTATAGATATGCTACGTGGATGATGTCCTGATGGTCTGAAAGGGCACTCAGGAGGAGCTATCTTCATTTATTAATGAAATTCATTCTAATTCATGGAATATCAGGCTGACATATAGCTGTGATACCTCTTCCTTGCCCTTTTTGGACCTCAGGATATCAAAAGAGGATGGTAAGATTATCGCCTCCACGTATCGTAAACCTACGGCTGCCAACACATTGTTAAAAGTGGACAGTTTTCATCTACGCAGGCTAAAACAAGGTATCCCCATGGGCCAGTTCCTCTGTATTCGGTGGAACTGTTCGACTGGGGAGCAATTCAAAAAGGAAGCACTTGAGATGTATTCCCGTTTCCGTGAGAGGGGGTATTCCCATAAGGTGTTAAAAAGGGCCAAAAAAAGAGCGATGGAGATTGATCGTGAGTGTCTGTTAGGGAAAAGTGCCACCACTGTAGCCATGTGTGAACCAGGGAGGGAACCCGTTCACTTCATTAGTGAATTTGGGACTCAATGGTCAGAGGTGAGGGATATCCTGGTTAAGCATTGGCCCTCCCTGACTACCTGAATGTCCGATTCTTGCCAAGATAATGGACGACTACCCACATATGGTAGCTAGGAGGGCCCCCAACCTGTCCGATCTTCTTACTAGATCTGAGTTCATACCTTCAACAGATGCCACCTGGCTTTCATCTTACCCACGGAGTAAAGGGATGTTTTCCTGTGGGCATTGCCAGGTCTGTAAATACGTTGAACGGACTGATGAGTTTGTGGACTCAGAGGGGAGACATCTTTACAAAATCCATTACCTCATTAACTGTTCCACCACACGGGTGATTTACAGTCTGACATGCCCTTGTGATAAGATATGTGTGGGTAAGACCAAATGCCAGCTGAGGGTTCGGATGGGTGAACATTTTTGTAGTATCAAGAACAAAGACCCCAATAGCCCTCTAGCACACTACCTAGCTCATCATAATTACCAGTTGATAGGCACTAAAATAAAAGGTATTTATGCGCTCCATTTGAGCAAACGTAGAGGGGACTTCGACAGGGTCCTCCAATGTAAAGAAAATTTTTGGATATATAAATTAGGTTCACTTGCGTCGAAAGGCCTGAATAGTGAATTGAATTTGCAAGTGTTCCTGGACAATGTATGAAAATGACTTGGGCCTTATTTTACCCTTCCTTATTGATGATATTATTTTTATTTCATTTAAATATTCCCCTTCCTGCGCTTGTTAAATATTAACTGATTTGTTTTTTTGATTATGGTTCTAAACCATGGTGTTTACTAGGTTCTTTTTGTCGTTTTCCTTTTCTTCTCCTTGTTGTTTCCCATTGGCTCTTCCTCTTTCTTTATTTTCTTTATTCATTTTTGAAATGGCACTTTACTTGTGCGATGATCCTGCCATTGACCACAACCTCTGTATTTGGTGTTGTTCTCACCACCTTTATGCTGTTTGGAATGTGTGCATGACTTGTTCTGAGTGTCCCCGCCTCCATTTGCAATTTGCATTGCATTGGCTCATGGGGTGTATTTAAGTGTTTCTCAACTCTAGGGGGTGCTAGTCCTGATGAAGCTGGTTGATCCGGTGAAATGTGTTGACGTCATGCCTGGCGTCATCCCTCGCTCCTCCTTGGATGGTAGTGGCTGCGTAGGGTTGTTCGGCTCACACTGCATGAAGGCTTTTTTCCCTTCCGGACTGCGCTTGGACCGTCCATGGAAAGCCAGATACACCGTATAGTTGGGTTGAGGCTGCATAACGTGCGGACGTTGGCTATTCCGAGACCACTGCCGACACGTCCGCTGCATGTAGGCATCTGCATCGAGGGTGAGATCTTTCTGAGTGCCACGTGCTCGCATTCATAGACTGTGTTTATGTCCATTCTGACTTATGTGTCACCCCTAGCTGCCCCCGCCTCCCCACCAGTGTTTTTATCTCCTGCATACTACCACAGACGCACAAGTGGGTTCTCTCTGTCCAGTTGGGATTGTCTGCCACCCCTGCTTTACCTATCCAATTGAAGGTTTGGATGGTTTTAATTTCACATAAATGGACTTTGTCCCTTCAATTATGATATACAATGCTCCACACCCATGAGACTGTCCGCCCTGTCTATTATACCTAGGTTCCCATACACACTGGTGACTACTTCCACTCAATTGTGGTTCATTCCATTATGATTGTGTGATGGAATGGATGTGAGTGTGGGTGATGTCCAGACTGTTTTAATTTTTTGTGTTTTGTTTTTTGTATTTTGCAGTTTTTTTGCTCAAGCACACACTACCACCCTTTCTTGTGTTTAGGACCTGTGTATTCATGCTGTCCTTGAGTGGTGACGGAGGGAACATGTATTTTGTTTTGTGGATGCCCTATTTTTAAATTGTCAAATCTCAATAAACGGTTTTGATATTTTTTGACATTTTTGTTGGTTCGTCTTGTTTTCATACCCCAGAGGCTATACTGTGGTACTTTTTTGGACAGCCCTATGTGCAGTCCAATTTTCTTTATATGTCAGTGCTCAGACCATACACCACACACTGCATTAAATTGGTTGTCCCAGAAGAAAGCCTCTTCTAAAGATGATGCACAAGAAAGACTGTAAACAGTTTGCTGAAGACAAACAGACTAAGGACATGGATTACTGGAACCATGTCCTGTGGTCTCATGAGACCAAGATAAACTTATTTGGTTCAGATGGTGTCAAGGTGAGGAGTTCAAAGACAAACGTCTCTTTCCTACAGTCAAGCATGGTGGTGGGAGCTTCATGGGAGTGTCATGGTCTGGGGCTGCATGAGTACTGCCAGCACTGGGGAGCTACAGTTCATTGAGGGAACCATGAATGCCAACATGTACTGTGACATACTGAAGCAGAGCATGATCCCCTCCCTTCGGAGACTGAGCAGAGGGGCAGTATTCCAACATTATTATGAACCCAAACACACCTCCAAGACGACCCCTGCCTTGCTAAAGAAGCTGAGGGTATAGGTGATGGACTGGCCAAGCATGTCTCCAGACCTAAACCCTATTGAACGTCTGTAGAGCATCCTCAAAAGGAAGGTGGAGGAGCGCAAGGTCTCCAACATCCACCAGCTCCGTGATGTCGCCATGGAGGAGTGGAAGAGGATTCCAGTGGCTACCTGTGAAGCTCTGGTGAACTCTGTGCCCAAGAGGGTTAAGACAGCGCTGGAAAATAATGGTGGGCACACAAAGTATTTACACTTTACACCCAATTTGGACATTTTCACTTAGGGGTTTACTCACTTTTGTTGCCAGCGGTTAAGACATTAATGGTTTTGTGTTGAGTTATTTTGAGGGGAAAGCAAATTTACACTGTTATACAAGCTGTACACTCACTACTTTATATTGTAGCAATGTGCCATTTCTTCAGTGTTGTCACATGAAAAGATATAATAAAATATTTACAAAAATGTGAGGGGTGCACTCACTTTTGTGAGATACTGTATATTCTTGCACTGCCTAAACGGACGCTATATACTATATACACTGAATTAGCTGTATATAGTCTACTACACTAAAGGCATTGTATATATATATATATATATATATATATATATATACACACACTCTAGGAAGGTATATTTTTATTCTTGCACTGCCTGACTGTATACAGATAGCCCAATGTATATGGTATATATTTCCCTACACTAACCTTCCTGCACTAACTGGCAGATATAAAGATAGATTGTAGTCTTAACCCAACCCCCACATATGCCACCACAACAGGAAGCCCCCTCACAGGATTAGATATTATCAACCTGTCATCATATAATCTCACAGAGGCTGAACGATCCGTCTTGAGTCTGGGATTAACGTTTTGCCCAACACAGAATATGGATACTTTCGAAATCATAAAAGATATAAATTTATTTGGTAGAAAATTAACTTATAAATACCTATATGACCAAGAAAGGAAAAAGAAAAAGGAGGATCTTAGATTAAAGGAGCAGTGGAAGGACTTCAAGGTTAGAGACTTTCAAGCCCTCAAAGACCTTATGGACCTTTTAGCTGAAAATGAAGGCCCTGATCCATCTAACATCTCACAATCCAGGGACACTTCATCTTACATGATAGAGACTACCCCATCCATTGTACCAATGGCAGACCAACCAATGATGATTAAAAAGAAGAAATCAGATAAATTTCCACCCTTAAATACAAACCCCAACATAGCAGCATTTGTAATGCAGGTGTCCAAGGAGATAGAGAAAATACAAATCCCCAAATATAATTTTCACGACAATATTACAGAAACCCAGAGACAAGCACTACATGAACTAACTCACAATAAACTAATTATTATTAAACCATCAGACAAGGGAGGAAACGTGGTGGTACAAGATGTCCAACAATATAGACACATGTGCCTGCAGATACTTGACAATCGGGAATGGTATGTACCCATTCCCCCGGAGGCCTTTGGGAAATTCCGAGAGGAATTTACCGACCTAATTGGGGGAGCATACCTGCAAGGTATGTTACTGAAGAGAAGAAGGAACATCCATTTTAGGTATAAATCAAATATATATTTGATTTATAAAGTACATTGGTGATAAAGCAGATGATGTTACATCTTGTCTTTCCTTTCTAAGTGAGAATGCCAGTTTAACTCTAGTTTTACACCCCGTAATTTGCAAGATTGCTATCTCAGCATGACTACCTGTTCAAACAAAAAGCCTAGAAGTGACAAGACTATGTGAATGACCATCTACATATCAAAAGAAGTCATCAGAGAATCAAATGGACTTCAAAGAGGAGTTAGCTAGGTGCCAACCCCCCCTTTCAGAATGTATAAATTGTATTGCAATTGTAGCCAAAGCAGGACAATTCTTTGAGACCATTTGCCATGTTCTCCATTGTTCTCCCTGACTGTGGCTAGCTACAGCCTTGTATAATAAATATGTTTATTTTTCAATATGGCTTCAGCAGTCAAAATGTTACTGAAACCTAAGAGCATGAGGTTTCCCCTACAGGTATTATAAACAAAGATACATACGAGGCTATTCAAGTAAAAAACCCCTGAGTGCCTACTTTTTATGCACTATCAAAAACGCACAAGAATATTCAAAGACCTCCGGGTAGACCTATTGTGTCTGGCATTGGCAGTTATGCCGAACATGCAAGTCGACTTATCGACGCACACCTGGCCCCCCACGTTTCCTCCCTACCGTCCTACATACAGGACACACCTGACCTGTTGAGACGGTTGGAGGGTATACAGGTACCACCCCACACACGACTGGTAGCAATTGACGTGGAGGCCTTGTACAGTAGTATACCACATCACAAGGGTCTGGGAGTCATAAAAGAATTCTTATATGAGAGGCACCAAGACTTTCACAAACAGAATGAATTCATTCTAGCTACTTTGGAACATATTCTTACCAGGAATGTGTTTGTTTTTGACGGCTCCCACTACCTCCAGATACAGGGCGTTGCGATGGAGACATGCTGTGCCCCATCGTACGCCAACCTGTATCTGGGGGGGTGGGAGAGAATGATTATTTCGGATGACAGTTTTGAGCCCTACCTCAAGCACATTCCCCTCTGGCTCCGATACATAGACGATATATTCGTGCAATGGTCGGGGCCGGAGGGGATGTTGGAGGAGTTCTCTCACAAGCTGTCTATTAACGAGTTCAATTTACGTTTCACTATGGTGTCCGATAGTGAAACGATCCCATTCCTGGACATTCAGATTTCATTGACAAATGAAGGTCTGGTCACCACTACACTGTATAGAAAGCCTACGGCCGGCAATACAGTGTTGCATGCCCAACGTTTTCATCCGGAACCTTTGGTCCAGAGTATACCATATTCACAATATCTCAGACTCCGAAGGATTTGTTCAGATGATGTATCGTTCAAAAGAGAAGCAGATGCATTGCGTGAGAGGTTGCTTCATAGAGGATACTCACGCACCCTCCTACGCAAGGCATTCAACAAGGCACTTAACCGCCAAAGACAGGAAGTTATGGCGCCTAGACACCCAAAAGGGTCGGACCAAACAGTCCGTTTTATAACTCCCTACACTAAACAGCACAAGGCCATTAAAAGAGTTTTGAGTAAACATTGGCACCTATTGACCAATGATAACATCCTAAAGAAATATATCAGGGACTATCCTGAAATTACATATAAACGGGCCCAATCCATTAGGAACAAAGTCACACAAAGCCATTTCCATCGGCCACTAGAGGAAAATCTCGATCCTCCTTGTGGCACATGGAAATGTGGAGGGTGTAATTTCTGCCACTGGATTTTTGAAAACCAAACTATGTATTTGCCTAATGGCAGGTTACACAAAATTCAACAATTTGTTGACTGCCAAACTATTGGCATTGTTTACATTATGTTTTGTGAATGTGGAGCATTCTATATAGGAAAGACGAAACGCCAATTTTGGCGACGTATTAAAGACCATATCTATTATGGTAATAAGAACATACTTTCAACACCAATAGGGAGACACCTAGGCTTATACCATAATAATAGCACAGAAGTTGTTCGCTTTGCAGCTTTGGAGAGAATCATAGAAAACCCGAGAGGGGGGGAATTTGCTAAGATCATTCTGCAACGTGAAACACGTTGGATCTATTCCCTGAAGGCCACTGAAAAACCAGGCCTTAATGAATCATTGAGCTACAAACCTTTCCTATAATTACTATCCATATTTGACAATATTTCACAGTTCAAATCCTAAAGTGCTCAATTGCTACCTCCCCTTATATATATTTTGTCTGTGTATTCGACCCTCCCCCTTTTTTTAGGTTTTTTTAGGTTTTTTTAGGTGTTTGTCTCATTTGTTCCCTGTCTTTATGGATCTGCCTAACATAAAGTGAATATCCTCCTCGGTGGTACAAACATTAACTTAATATCTGTCTCGGTATGGAGATGTGACTGATGGATGATATTCTCTCTGATTCTCCATATATCTTTCATTGTTTTCTTTTTTCTTCTCCTATACACATATAATTTATGCAGAAAACTGTTTTACTATTATATTTTTTCATATATATCAGTCTGGTGTTAAACTGCTTCTGGATTTTGTGATTCGCTTTCCCTTAATGGGCGTGCATCAGACGGGGCAGGCATATGCACCTCACGCGCTCCCATTCGGAGCGTGTTGTGAATGGGCTTAGTGGGTGCGCCGGCTGGACGATCCGGGACTTCGCATCCCGTCGTCTTCAGGCTGTAGGGGCACCCACGGTGTTTGCCCTTCCTTGCAGGTGGCGCGCTCTTCACAGAGCATGCGCCGTCTGTTGAGACGCACGTCGCGCCGCTATTGAGCGTCGCCGCCTTTGTGACGTCACACGCCGCCCTCATGGGGCGGCGTACACACGGCGCGGCGGGAGATAAAAGCCAGCCTCTATCTTTGGTAGATGTCAGCAGCTCTCCACCGGGACCTAGGACACCACTCAGACTGGCCGTTCCAACATACATCAGGTACCCTGATAACTACCTCTCTTTGTGCATTCATTCACTTGGATTTCCCTGATAGATTTCTTTACTGCCAGGTACCCGTGGCGGAAGGCACCATTTCTCTACTATGAGACGATACTAGATTGGAGCCAGAACATAGGAGACGCTGTCCTTTGGGTGGGCGGGGGGATTTGTCCCCTTTGGGATCACGTATCCTGGGCTTTTTTGGTAATTATAAACTACTTACCATTATTTTATGAGCATGTGGATTTGAATAGACCATAGAATCTGTATTCCTTATACTTTTCTTTTCTTTACTTTGTTTACATGTCCTAGATCCACGATAACAACTATTACACTAATGAACATACTTAAATATAATTCTCCTATATCATTATTGGATCGAAACAGCACCCTTTCATCGTACTATGTATTATAGGTAGGATATAGATTTTTCTACAGTACATAGAATACGTTCAACAATAGTCTGATTTGCTCTAAGCCAACCCAATATTCACATAGATATCTCCGCATTGGATGTGCCGGTATTTTTGGGTCTCCTGTGCCTGCCCCCCTGATGTTTAGCCAAATTTGGGAAACTGAACCACAAATGAAGCAGTCATGGTGAATATGGACAATATGTTTTGAATTACACATGATGAAATGTAAAGATGGTTATATGTAATAGCAACTGGTATGTCAATTGTTATATTTATATAATCCTTAGCTTGAAGAATATTAAGGTCCAGATGAAGCACACTGGTGCGAAACGCGTCGACCTCTTCTTTCATGCTCATCCGTGATCTCGGGTTTGGTATCAGTATCATCCCTGATTCATGTGGAACCAGTTTCTTATTGTTTTATATTTGTATCTTCAGTATACTATTTTGTGATACACAATTATTGTATTCCCTAATTATTTGACACATTGCTATGTGTATTTTCTTTTAATGATGTTATGAGTTAATAAACTATTTTCTTTTATCAAAACCATCAGTTTCATTAATGCCGACAAAGTCCACAAATTCGGTTTTTTTCTCTTGGCATATCTATGCCTAGAGTTTTTACCTATTTCTCTGTCTAAATATAGGATGGTGGCATAATTTTGGCATGATTTCTTTGCAAAGATAGATTGTAGATCTTCCTATCTATCTATTATCTAGCTATCTTTTTTTTATTTTTTTATTTTTTTACACTTTAATAAAGCTATCTAGCTAAACTGCTTGCAATCCGGAACCTAAGCTCTCTCTCTCTCACTGCCGCCAACACACTACATAGAGCCGCTGTACAAGTGGCTTTATTTAGTGTGGGGTGTGGATGGGGGCTGCTGTGCAGTGATTGGCTTCAAGCACCCTGCCTTTTGCCAATCAAAGCTGTCACAGCAGGCCGCCCGCTGATTGACCAAAGCATGCAGGCCGCCATTGGAATGCATTTTGGGGCGCTCGAAGTTCCCGCGAACGCCTCATAATGTTCCGAAAGCCGCGAACAGATGAACACCCGATGTTCAACTCGAACCGGGAGCTCATCCCTACTTTCCATGTCGGATACTGCGGTGTAGGGGGAGGCAGAGAGCACAGCACAGGCTGTGCAAGACACATTTCTCTCACTTTCACTATAAACACAGTGCTCCTGCACTGCAGGTTTATGCATCAACTAAGGACCGGGGAGCTTGGTCCCATATGCAGCCACTGCTCCAACAATTCAGGCATACAGGGGGCCACAGGGGCCCCTTGCAGCATGGGGCCATTCGCAATGGCGACCTCAGCGACCCCTGTAGGTCCGCCCCTGCTAATCATGACTCTGACAGTGCTCTGTGCCCTGATTGGTTGAACCTTTCACTGCTTCAGCCAATCAGGGCTTGCAATGCACTGTTCAGTGCCGCAATGAATTTTGGTCAGTTTGGGGGGCCTAACAAACCGTTGAACAACCCGTTTGTTCAGCTGTTCGCGGCATGACCGAACAACGAAAGTTTGGCCCGAACTTATGCCCGGGCTGAACTGTTCGCCCATTTCTAGTATTAATCACAAATCAAATTTAAATATACTATAGTACTGTACAGGCAGTCTCAGGTTACAAATAAGATAAGTTCTGTAGGTTTGTTCTTAAAGCGGAGTTCCACCCAGTTAAGTGTCAGCAGCTACAAAAAGTGTAGCTTCCGACTTTTAACAATTGGACACTCACCTGTCCCAGGCTCCAGCTATACGGTCTCCCAAGGGCTCGCTCTTCTCCCCCTCCCCTCGGCAGCACCGGCATCACAAGTGTGGGCACCCGGCTTTGGCTTCAAAGCCGGGCGTGCACTGCGCATGAGCAAGTCACGCTGCACCTTGTAAATGGCTGGCGTATAAGATCGCCGAGAGGGGGGGTGAACTTCCTTCCAGAGCCGTGGCTCTAGGAGAGGAAGTGGATCTGGAACCCTGTGAAAACAGGGTCCTGGTCCCCCCCAAAAATGACATGCCAATTGTGGCATGTCAGGGGGTCACCTTCCTATAAAGCGGAAGTTCCACTTTTGGGTGGAACTCCACTTTAAGTTGAATTTGTATGTACAGTATCTCACAAAGGTATATATCTTTTCATGTGACAACACTGAATAAATGACACTTTGCTGCAATGTAAAGTAGTGAGTCTACAGCTTGTATAACAGTGTAAATTTGCTGTCCCCTCAAAATAACTCAACACACAGCCATTAATGTCTAAACCGCAGGCAACAAAAGTGAGTACACCCCTAAGTAAAAAATGTCCAAATTGAGCCCAATTAACCATTTTCCCTCCCTGGTGTCATGTGACTTGTTAGTGATGAAGGTCTCAGGTGTGAATGGGGAGCAGGTTTGTTAAATTTGGTGTTATCGCTCTCACTCTCTCATACTAGTCACTCGAAGTTCAACATGGCACCTCATGGCAAAGAACTCTCTGAGGGTCCGGAAAAAAAAAAGAATTGTTGCTCTACATAAAGATGGCCTAGGCTATAAGAAGACTGCCAAGATGCTGAAACAGAGCTGCAGCACGGTGGCCAAGACCATACAGTGGTTTAACACGACAGGATGCACTCAGATCAGGCCTCGCCATGGTCGACCAAAGAAGTTGAGTGCGCATGCTCAGCGTCATATCCAGAGGTTATCTTTGGGAAATAGACGTATGAGTGCTGCCAGCATTACTGTAGAAGTTGAAGGGGTGGGGGGTCAGCTTGTCAGTGCCCAAACTATATGCTGAACACTGTATCAAATTGTTCTGCATGGATGTCATCCCAGAAGGAAGCCTCTTCTAAAGACGATGCACAAGAAAGCTTACAAACTGTTTGCTGAAGACAAGCAGACTAAGGACATGGATTACTGGAACTATGTCCTGTGGTCTGATGAGACCAAAATAAACGCATTTGCTTCAGATGGTGTCAAGCGTGTGTGGGGGCAACCAGGTGAGGAGTACAAAGACAAGTGTGTCTTGCCCACAGTCAAGCATGGTGGTGGGAGTGTCATGGTCTGAGGCTGCATGAGTGCTGCCAGCAATAGGGAGCTACAGTTCATTGAGGGAACCATGAATACCAACATGCGCTGTGACATACTGAAGAAGAGCTTGATCCCCTCCCTTCGGTGACTGGGCCGCAGGGCAGTATTCCAACATGATAACGACCCCAAACACACTTCCAAGATGACCAATGCCTTGCTAAAGATGCTGAGGATAAAGGTGATGGACTGGCCAAGTATGTCTCCAGACCTAAACCCTATTGAGCATCTGTGGGGCATTCTCAAATGGAAGGTGGATGAGCGCAAAGTCTCTAACATCCACCAGCTCCGTGATGTTGTCATGGAGGAGTGGAAGAGGACTTTAGTGGCAACATGTGAAGCTCTGGTGAACTCTATGCCCAAGAGGGTTAAGGCAGTGCTGGAAAATAATGGTGGCTACTTAAAATATTGACATTTTGGGCCCAATTTGGGCATTTTTACTTAGGGGTGTACTCACTTTTGTTGCCAGTGGTATAGACATTAATGGCTGTGTGTTGAGTTATTTTGACGGGACAGCAAATTTACACTGTTACACAAGCTGTGCACTCACTACTTTACACTGTAGCGAAAGTGTAATTTCTTCAGTGTTGTCACATGAAAGGATATAATAAAATATTTACAAAAATGTGAGGGGTGTACTAACTTTGTGAGATACTGAAAGTCGGAACAGATGTATTCTTTAACTGTAACTCCAGCCAAAAAATAAGTTTTACGTTTTTTGGATAGCATACAGAAAGGCTAACACCCCTGTAATGTTTGTTTTGTTGTCTGTGCCCCTGTTCAGAAGATTTCAGTTCACTTTCTGTCCCTGTGACAATTGGATTTTGAAAATTTTGGGTTGTTGAGGAAACAAGGATTGGTGATTAAGCTTCAGTGGAGACACCTTTTTCCCATAATAACTCTGACAGGAATAAATTTCCCTTTCTAGGGGTATATTTCCTTTCACTTCATGTTGTCTCCTTCCATTTGTAAGTACGAGTCATATGTAAGATGGATGTTTGTAATTTGGAGATTGCCTGTATTGTGTAATGTCTGTACTTTATTATATGTCTTAAAATGTAAGGTACAATGATGCAGACAATTGGGTGAAGATCCTACCTTTCCTGCATTGTATAATACACTACAGTATATGTGCCATTTTGTATAATTGCCATGTTAGGAAAAACCGATTGTCCTAACACGGCAGCTATAAAAATGCCATTTTAGGAAACATTGATTATCCTACAGGCAGATGATGTCTCATCATGCTCCAACTTTCTCCCTTGTGCCTGCATGATTTGTATTATTTTTAGTATGATTATGCAATCTAAATGTTCTAGATCTATAGGACCTGGCATATCAAACTAATTCAAATTTGCATAAAAAGGTAATATGAGGACCTCCTGTACTTTTCCCTAAT
Source organism: Glandirana rugosa (assembly GCA_018402905.1). Lineage (NCBI taxonomy): Eukaryota > Metazoa > Chordata > Amphibia > Anura > Ranidae > Glandirana > Glandirana rugosa. The sequence continues at coordinate 1,617,613 of BLSH010527132.1, read as the reverse complement.
TTCATTTTATTTTACAAATATTGCACTTCTATAGTATGTAGGTTGTGTTGAGTAGACTGCAGGGGGAAGGCTGTTAGCAGAGCAATAACCAGTGCTTTCAGCTGATATATTTATTATTGTCCGCCTTATCTAGCAAATATTGGCTCATTCAGCCCTGATTCTTTTAAGCCTAGTACACACCACTAGTTATTTTTAGTTCAACCCAGCGGGTTGAAGGAAAAAACTGACAGCTCTGGTCGGAGCCGCTGTACTAACAATCCGATGTTAGCACAGCAATCTCCCCTATTGTTCTATTGTGTTCTGACAGGGGGGCGACCTCCTGCAGAACACTCCGGTCAGCTCTCTCAGCCATTGGTTGATAGCGCTAATTGGGAGTCAGTGGTCCGCTGATTTTCCAGCATGTTTGTCCGACAGATCTGTCCAACCAGCTGCCATACACATGGGCCAAATATCGGCTTGTTATTTTTTAATTTTTTTCTTAATTGTCACTCGACATTCGGCCCATGTGTACTAGGCTTTAGTCTTTTGTTGCTCATGGCAATAGTGTGCTTGTTAGTGATAATGTAAACAGTAGCACTTGATACTCTCTCTCAAAGGATGCTGGAGAATGGGTATAAAAGCATCTGAATTGCAGGCTGGGTCAGTCAAGGCAATCCAGTCTGCAGATGCAAAAATACATGAGAACATGGGGTAGTTCAGATGGTCAATAGGCGAAACATGTTGAATAACATGCGTGACGAATGCCATTATATGACTATAAATAATAACTAATTTTTATACAAAGTATTTCTGTGTCCATGTACCTGAAAAGTCCCATATTTCCCCCATTTGCCTTTAGTTCTTTAGAAAGGGATGTTAGTGCCTCTGGTTTTGTGTAAATTGGTCTTGTCTATGCAATTTCCATTACCATTCCAAATGTTTCCTTTTCACTGCCATATTCAGATGGACACCACAAGGTGAAATTTCACAAACCATGGTCTCTTTATATTGACATTCATGCATGTTATGAGAATAGCACAGGAATAACAAAGGAATTACCAGTGGCAACCAGATTCAACATGGATAAAGTGAACAGACCATGAGGCTTCTGAAGAAGCCCAGCATCTTGTCCACCAGAACAATCAGAGACCTTAGTAGCCAGAGAGAGAGAGAAGCAGCTAGTATAGAATTACCCAGCACTGGACCAGTGGCAGTTTCTACAGTAGTATAAGAGGTCACAGTGCTGTAGGCCACACATTCTCCAGAGCAAGGGGAACAGACTTCTTTTTGATGCGAACATTCCTAGATGGGGACGGGGAACTAAATCCCTGTCTCTCCTCACTGCAGAAGAGCAGCAATAGAGGATACAGCATCAGCCAAGCATAGCAGTCCCCGATGGTGGTGAATTCAGGCCAAAGAAGTTGAGTGCACATGCTCAGCGTCATATCCAGAGGTTGTCTTTGGAAAATAGACGTATGAGTGCTGCCAGCATTACTGCAGAAGTTGAAGGGGTGGGGGGTCAGCTTGTCAGCGCTTAGACCATACGCCAAACACTGCATCAAATTGGTCTGCATGGCTGTCATCCCAGAAGAAAGCCTCTTCTAATGATGATCAAACTAAAAACAAAATTCGCCTGTGGGACTGAGGCAAGTAAGGGGGCCAACAAAAATGATGGTAAACAATAGTAGCATGGTTTATTGGACATGATAAAAAGTAAAAACATGACAGGCCAGCCAGTACAGTGACATGAGGTCAAAAGGTAAAAGCATGGTAGCCCAGCCAGTTCAATGACATGAGATAATTTTGCTAAAAACAGTCATATAGATAGTTGATTGATAATAAATGGCTTCAGTCAAACACTAACCATGAGTGAAAAAAATGTTTTTGTGTTATCCTTCATATTCTCTGAAAAATGGCCAAGAAATCATAAATTCTGCCAGGGTATGTAAACTTATGAGCACAACTGTCTTGCATTTAGGCATTGTCTGCCATTCATCTGTCCTAGATTTGTCACTGTTATGATTTCTTTCATCTCCTATTTCTCATCTCACCCACCTATACATTTCTTTGTTATTCCTACTCCTCTTCCCCACTCTCATGTCCACAGCACTGTGTACTTGCTCTGCAATATGCATCAACCCCTATTGTATACCCACTGCTGCTTATTAGCTAGGTATAGCAATATTTATGCTTTATACTCATAATTACTCCCCTGCACAATTGCATTGCAGTTGCCTGCCCTGATGTTGTGTGACATGAGTGGAATCACTTACTCTACAGCCACATCCGCCCCCCTGTGTGCCCCCCCCCCCCGGTGGCTTACTGTTGGCTCCACCCCTTCAGCTCCCAGGCTAGACGCATTCTGCTGGCCGCTCTCCGGGGGATTATCGCTTGGAACCTCGGCTTCGCCGACTAGTGAGTATGGGGTGCTATTGGATCCCCGCTGACCAAGAGAGACATATATGTTTTTTTGTTGATGCGTATTTTCAACATGTATTTTGTTTTATCGATATACTGTATACAAGACGTACTCCTGAAGAAGTGAGATGTTGCTCGCGAAATGCATACAATGTTATATGCTTGTATAACCTATGCACTCATTACACCCATCTATATGACTGTTTTTTAGCAAAATGATCTCATGTGATTGTACTGTTTTTGCTGTCATGTTTTTACTTTTTATCATGTCCAATAAACCATGCTACTGTTGTTTACCATTATTTTTGTTGGCCCCCTTACTTGCCTCATTTAAAGTCCCACGGGCGAATTTTGTTTTTGTTTGTTCAAAGTATAGGGATGGTGACATGTTATGGGTTGTACTAGACCCTTTCTCTTTTTGCATTCTTCTAAAGATGATGCACAAGAAAGCCCGCAAACTGTTTGCTGAAGACAAGCAGACTAAGGACATGGATTACTGGCACCATGTCCTGTGATCTGATGAGACCAAGTTACACTTATTTGGTGCAGATGGTGTCAAGCATGTGTGGCAGCAACCAGGTAAGGGGTACAAAGACAAGTGTGTCTTGCCTACAGTCAAGCATGGTGGTGGGAGTGTGATGGTCTGCAGCTGCATGAGTGCTGCCAGCACTGGGGAGCTACAGTTCATTGAGGGAACCATGAATGCCAACATGTACTGTGACATACTGAAGCAGAGCATGATCCCCTCCATGATCCCCTCCCTTCGGAGACTGGGCTGCAGGGCAGTATTCCAACATGATAACGACCCCAAACACACCTCCAAGACGACCACTGCCTTGCTAAAGAAGCTGAGGGTAAAGATAATGGACTGGTGAAGCATGTCTCCAGACCTAAACCCTATTGAGCATCTGTGGGGCATCCTCAAACGGAAGGTGGAGGAACGCAAGATCTCTAACATCCACCAGTCCTGTGATGTCATCATGGAGGAGTGGAAGAGGACTCCAGTGGCAACCTGTGCAGCTCTGGTGAATTCCATGTCCAAGTGGGTTAAGGCAGTGCTGGGAAATAATGGTGGCCACATAAAATATTGACACTTTGGGCCCAATTTGGGCATTTTCACTTAGGGGTGTACTCACTTTTGTTGTCAGCGGTTTAGACATTAATGACTGTATTGAGTTATTTTGAGGGGACAGAAAATTTACACTGTTATACAAGCTGTACACTCACTACTTTACAATGTAGCAAAGTGTCATTTCTTCAGTGTTGTCACATGAAAAGATATAATAAAATATTTACAAAAATGTGAGGGGTGTACTAACTTTGTGAGATACTTTTTTAACTGTAACTCCAGGCAAGAATTATTTTTATGTTTTTTGGATAGGATATGGAAGGGTAACACCCCTGTAAGGTTTGTTTTGTTGTATGTGCCCCTGTTCAGAAGATTTCAGTTCACTTTCTGTCCCTGTGATAAATTAATTTTGAAAATTTTGGGTTGTTGAGGAAACAAGGATTGGTGATTAAGCTTCAGTGGAGACACCTTTTTCCTATAATAACTCTTACAGGAATAAATTTCCCTTTCTTCGGGTAGATTTCCTCTCACTTGTTGTTGTCACCTTCCATTTGTAAGTATGAGTAATATGTAAGATGGATGTTTGTAATTTGGAGATTGCCTGTATTGTGTAATGTCTGTACTTTATTATACAATATCTCACAAAAGTGAGTTCACCCCTCACATTTTTGTAAATATTTTATTATATCTTTCATGTGACAACACTGAAGAAATGACACTTTGCTACAATGTAAAGTAGTGAGTCTACAGCTTGTATAACAGTGTAAATTTGCTGTCCCCTTAAAATAACTCAACACACAGGCATTAATGTCTAAACCACTGGCAACAAAAGTGAGTACACCCCTAAGTAAAAATTGTCCAAATTGGGCTTATTTAGCCATTTTGTCCCCGGTGTCATGTGACTCATTAGTGTTACAAGGTCTCAGGTGTGAATGGGGAGCCAGTGTGTTAAAGTTGGTGTTATCGCTCTCAATCTCTCATACTGGTCACAGGAATTTCAACATGGCACCTCATGACAAATAATTCTCTGAGAATCTGAAAAAAAGAATTGTTGCTCTACATAAAGATGGCCTAGGCTATAAGAAGATTGCCAAGACCCTGAAACTGAGCTGCAGCACGGTGGCCAAGACCATATAGCGGTTAACAGGACAGGTTCCACTCAGAACAGGCCTCGCCATGGTTGACCAAAGAAGTTGAGTGCACGTGCTCAGCGTCATATCTATATTATGTAAGTTGTGTTGAGTAGACTGCAGGTGGAAGGCTGTTATCAGAGCAATTACTACTTTCAGTGGATATATTCATTATCGTCAGCCTTATCTAGCAAATGTTGGCTCATTCAGCCCTGATTCTTTTAATCCTACTACACACCACTAGTTATTTTTCGTTCAACCCAATGGACTGAAGGAAAAAAATTGACAGCTCCATTCAGAGCCTCTGTACTAATTCAATGTTAGCACAGAAATCATCCCTATTGTTCTATTGTGTTCTGACAGGGGGGCAGCCCCCTGCCAGAACACTCCGGTCAGCTCTCTCAGCCATTGGCTGACAGCGCTAATCGGGAGTCAGTCGGCCGCTGGTTTTCCAGCATGTTCGTCTCACAGAAGCCAGCCAAGTGGCCGGCTTCTGTCGGACCAGCTGCCATACACATGGGCCAAATGTCAGCTGTTTTTTTTTTTAATTGGCTGATGTCACTCAACATCCGTCCTGTGTATACTAGGTGTAGCCATGAACTCCCTTGAGAGTGGCTGGTAGTAGTGGTTCACCTATTAGCTGCCCTCAATCACACCATATATCACACATCCGGAGACACTGACCAGGCTGGCTCTTGTTTTTGTTGTTTTATTTAGGGGAAATAACTTGGATGGGGATAAGGGGTAACTTTGGGATGCCCAAGGAATTATGGTACTGTCACGTAACTGGTGATGGAGTCTGATTGTGCAGAGGGCAACCTCTCTTACGGCCCTGGTTCGGGAAACCCTGATAGAGAAGACAGGAAGATTCCGGAGCACAGAGGGGCACGAGGGCTGGTGCGGATGCAGATGGTGTTGTGAGGATCCTCCAGGAGCTAATGCAGACAGAAGAGTGGTGATGCAGGCCAAGTCGGTACCAGGCTGGCTAGTGCGGTATAAGGGAGCAGGCAAATGGGTCGTCGGGTGCAGGCAGGGTCGTTAACAGGCAGGCAACTGAGGTACAAGAGGGTCAGGCAGAAGCCTGGTCATAGACAGGCAAAGGGTCGTTACAGGCAGAGTTCAATCAAAGGTCAGGAAAGCCGGGTCGCAGATGCAGGAAGTCTTAGCAAAACGGGTCACGGGAACACACTGAAACGCTGTAGAATGGACAGCACTTGCTTCCTGGTGCTGTCCTGCTTAAATGGCCGCTATTGGTGAACGCGCGCGGACGAGCACAGAGGGCCAGAAACGGCCAGGAAGTCTATTTTCCTAACATTGCCCCCCCCCAAGGGGCAGCCTCTGGATGCCCAATTGGGCTCTCTTGGTCGGGTTCCTTCTCCAGAAGGTCCTGATCAGGGCTTCCGCATGTAAATTCTCTTCAGGCTCCCAAGAGCTCTCTTTGGGCCCATAGCCTTTCCATTTGGAAATGGATTCCACCTCGAATTCCTCCATTTTGTCAACCCATACTGGTGCTGGTGGGCGTGTCTGCCGATCTGGGAGGGGGTCGGAGACCTTAGGCTTTAACAAAGACACGTGGAAGACCGGGTGGATGCGGAATGACTCAGGCAGTTCCAGTTTGTAGGCTACCTCGTTGACCTTTCGTTTGATGGGGAAGGGCCCTATGAACTTAGGACCAAGTTTCTTGGATGGGCATGCCAATCTTAAGTTGAGGGAGGATAGCCATACCTGAATACCCGGCTCCAGGTTTAGTTCGCCATGTCTTTTCTTGTCATAAGTCTCTTTATTGGCTCCCTGTGTTCGTTCCATTGTCTCCTGCAGGAGTTTGTTATTGGAGGTGAAGAAGTTTAATAAGTCAGTCACAGCTGGCACTGAGTTTTCTGGGCAGGCGTTGGACAAGAAGGCAGGATGGTAGCCGTAATTGGCAAATAAGGGAGATTGCTGGGTGCGAGTGGACCGAGTTGTTATACGCGAACTCCGCCAGCGGTAGGAGCGTAAACCAGTCGTCCTGGGAGAACGACGAGAAGCAGCGTAGGTACTGTTCTAGAGTCTGGTTGGTATGCTCTGTCTGGCCATTCGTCTGGGGATGATACGCGGAAGACAGGGACAGGCCAGTCTTCAGGGACTTGCACAAAGACCTCCAGAACTTGGATATGAATTGCACGCCACGGTCGGACACCACATCTGTTGGAATCCCGTGTAACCTGACAATCTTTTTAATGACTATTTTGGCCGAGGATATGTCTTTCATAGGCAGAAAGTGGGGCATCTTGGAGAGTATGTCCACTACCACAAAGATGGTCGAGCAGCCTTCGGAAGGGGGTAACTCCACAATGAAGTCCATGGATATGTGGCTCCAAGGCCTCTTCGGGACAGGTAAAGGTTTAAGAAGACCCCACGCCCAAGTCTTACTCCCCTTACACCGGCTGCAGGTAGTGCATGATCCCACATAGAACTTACAGTCCTCTCCAACTCTGGGCCACCAGAACGTGCACTGCACTAGTTCCAAGGTCTTGCGTGCCCCGAAGTGCCCAGCGAGGCAGTGGTCATGGCAGAGGTCCAAGACTGCGGTTTGCAGGTGCTCCGGTACGAAGATCTTGGTACCCTGCCAGAACAAACCGTCCTTGAGCTGCAGAGGTATTCCTAGGAGGTGGTTTGGCTCCAGGGAAGCACATCCTCCGGATCTGTGACAGCACATACTCCTGCAACAACAAGAAGTTTCCTGGAGACAGTATGGTGTCAGGAGATACTGGGGCTTCCGGCATGTTGAACATACGTGACAAGGAGTCTGGTTTGGTGTTCTTCGACCCAGGCCTGTAAGTAATATGGAAAGCAAATAGGTCGAAGAATAGCGCCCATCTGGCTTGGCGGGGTTTCAGCCTCTTCGCAATTCTCAGGTATTCCAGGTTACGGTGATCCGTATAGATGAGAATTGGATGCGCTGCCCCCTCTAGAAGATACCGCCGTTCTTCCAGAGCAGCTTTGATAGCAAGGAGTTCACGGTCTCCAGCATCATAGTTCCTTTCAGCTGGGGATAGCTTGCGTGAGAAAAATGCCACTGGGTGCAGCAGTGCCTTAGTACCTTGCCTTTGGGAAAGAATAGCCCCGACTGCCACCTCGGATGCGTCAACTTCCAGAACATAGGGCAGAGCGGGGTCCGGGTGCTTAACCACTTCCCGACCGCTGTATGCAGAATGAAGGCCGGGAAGTGGTTCAGTTATCCTGACTGGACGTCATATGATGTCCTCAGGATAACATACCACCGCGCGCCCGGGGGGGCGCGCATCGCGGCGATCGATGGTGTGGGGGGTCAGCCTGACCCCCCGCAATACTGAATTCAGTAAAGCGCTTCCATCTGAAGCACTTTACCATGTGATCAGCCGTGACCAATCACGGCTGGTCACAGTGTAACACAGGAAAGCCGTTTATCGGCTTTCCTGTACTCGGGTCTGCAGACCTGAGTAGAGGAGAGACGATCGGCTGCTCTCCTGACAGGGGGGGTTTGTGCTGATGATTTATCAGCACAGCCCCCCTAGGATCGCCACACTAGACCACCAGGGAGCCTGCCCAGGGACCACCAGGGATGTGCCCACCCAGGACCACCAGGGAGCAGACCAGGGACCACCAGGGAGCCGATCTGGACCACCAGGGAGACCCCCCTAGACCACCAGGTAAGAGGCATAGTGCCCAATGTGGATGGCACTCAGTGCCACCTTCAGATGCCACCCTAGACCACCAGAGAATGGGCCCCTATCAGTATATATGCCCACCAGTGCCCACCAGTGCCCCTATCAGTGCTTACCAGTGCCCCTATCAATGCATACCAGTGCCACATATCAGTGCCCACCAGTGCCACCTACCACTGCCCACCTATCAGTGCCCATCAGTGCCACCTATCAGTGCCCAGTGCCGCCTATGAGTGCCAATCAGTGCTGTCTATGAGTGCCCATCAGTGCCACTTATCAGTGTTGCATATCAGTGCCCATCAGTGCCACCTATCAGTACCCGTCAGTGCTGCTTATCAGTGCCTCCTAACAGTGCTCATCATTGCTGCATATAAGTGCCTCATCATCAGTGCCACCTCATCAGTGCCGCCTCATCAGTGCCAATCAGTACTGCCACATCAGTGCCCGTCAGTGTAGCCTCATCAGTGTCCACCAGTGATGGAGAAATTTTACTTATTTACAAAGTTCTGTGACAAAAATAGAGATTTTTTTTTTTCAAAATTTTCGGTCTTTTTTTATTTGTAGCACAAAAAATAAAAACCGCAGGGGTGATCAAATACCATCAAAAGAAAGCTCTATTTGTGGTAACAAAATGATAAAAAATCTGTTTGGGTACAGCGTCACACGACCGCGCAATTGTCATTCAAATCGCAACAGCACTGAAAACTGAAAATTGGTCTGGTAGGAAAGTGTTCTAAGTGCATAGTATTGAAGTGGTTAAGGATGGGTGCAGATGTGAACAGTCTTTTGAGTTTTTCTGAAGGCTGTTTGTGCCTCAAGAGATCAACGGAATGGGATACCCTGCTTGGTCAGGTGTGTGATGGGGAAGATGATGGAGGAAAATCCCCGGATAAACTTCCAATAGAAGTTTGCAAACCCTATGAATCTCTGGGTTCTTTTCCAGTCCAGGTTGGCAGAAACCATTTGAGGGTCCATCTTGATGCCTCCAACTGAGATAATAAGTCCAAGGAACTGTATACTTGCTTGCACAAATTCACACTTGTCCGGTTTAGCATAGAGGCTCAGGCCATGTTGGCGGAGGCGACCCAGTACCTGCTGTTTGACAATGGAACGGTGGAGCTCCAGGGAAGGTGAGAAGATCAAAATATCATTGAGGTAGGCGATGACAAAGAGGTCAAGGAAGTCCCTGAAGATGTTGTTTATGAAATGGAATGTAGCTGGGGCATTGCATAAACCAAATGGCATCACCAAGTACTCAAAGTGACCGAAACCAGTACGAAAGGCCGTCTTCCATTCATCGCCTTCTCTGATCCGTACCAGGTTGTAAGCTCCCTGGAGGTCTAGTTTACTGAACACGGTGGCGGTCCCCAGGCGCTGAAACAACCCCGGAACAAGTGGGAGCGGATAGTGGTTTTTCACCGTGACTTTATTGAGCTCCCGGTAGTCAATACATGGGCACAGGGAATGGTCCTTTTTCTGCCCGAAAAAGATGCCTGCCCCAGCCGGGGAAGTGGAAGGAAAGATGAAGCCCTTGTTGAGGTTCTCATCAATATAGGATTTCAGAGTGCCGAGTTCCAGCTCTGTAAGCGTGTATATCCTTCCGAAGGGAATCTCGGCACCGGGGAGAAGCTCAATGGGGCAATCATATGGTCTATGAGGCGGGAGGACCTCAGCCCCCTTTTTGCTAAAAACATCCAGAAAAGCGTGGTAGACGCTGGGGACGAGCTGACCGATCTCAGGCTCCGGGTCAAGGTCCAGGGTTAGTAGAGCAGGGTCTTTTCCAGGAAGCAGTGCTTGTGGCAGTACTAGGACTGGACCTGGACTTCCCCAGAGGATCAGTCAATGGTGGGATTATGGGCCTGAAGCCAAGGCAGTCCAAGGTTAACAGGGAAGATGCAAGAGGCAATAGCATCAAGAGTGAGTAGCTCCTGATGGCCTCCCAGCACCGTGGTAGTCAGAGGGGTGGTCTCCTGTGAGACCAGGCCAGATTTTAAAGTTGTGCCAACAGCCAGGTGCACCGCCATCCTGCGGGTCTTGGGTCGCAGGGGTATCCCATGTTGCACAGCAAAGGTCAGATCCAGGAAGCAGCTGCATGCACCAGAGTCTGCAATAGCTGGGACGGTAACGGCTCCTCCGTTAGAGAGGGTGAGATGAGCCGCCCCGACAGGTGCTGGTTGCGGAGAGGTGGCAAGGCATTTCTCCAATTTGGATGGGCAGGAGAGCACGAAGTGCCCCGGCTCTCCACAGTAGAGGCAGATTCCGAGGTTTCTTCAGCGCTGGCTCTCTTCAGAGGTCAGTGCCGAGTGCGCCACAGCCCGCTGCTGGGGTCCAGGCAGCCTCGGAGGAGGAGAGGTGGAAATGATGGAGCCAGCCAGAGTGCCTTTTGGCAATCCTACAGTGGGGGGTAACATCCAAGAAGGTTGCAGATTCACCTTGGCACTTTCCGCTCTGCGTTCTCAAAGGCGCCGATCGATCTGGATGGCCAGGTTGATGAGCCTCTCCAGGGAGGCTGGCGCCCCAACACGGGCCAACTCATCCTTCAGGGGGCGGCCAAGCCCCACTGGAACTGGTGGCGCAGAGCAGCTTCATTCCAGGCCGCGTCGGAGCTCCAATGCCTGAACTCCGATGTATACTCCTCCGCTGGAGGGAGTGGAGTGCGGCTTCGGCAGTGGCCGCCTGATGCAGATCTTCATACAGCCTAGCCATTGCTTGGAAGAACCGGGACAAATCCGATACTTCAGGCGCCCCTTGCTCCAAGAGCTGGTGGGTCCATAGTTGGGGCTCGTCCCGAAGTAGGGAAATCACCAGCCCCACCTTTGTGGTTTCCAGGGAGAAGGTGCGGGGCTGCAGGCTGAGCTAAAGTTCACAGGCACAGCGGAACGCTCTGAACTTTCTACTGTCTCCTGAGATCCGTTCTGGCAAGAGCACTGTGGGTTCCATCGCAAGCTGACAAGCCCCCGATGGGACAAGGGAGGCACATTCCAGGAGCTGGGTCTGGAGCTGGGTGTAGTCTGCTTGCAGGTGTTGCACGGCTCGAGCGAGACCGTCCAAACGCTGACAGAGTTCATGCAGCAGAGAGGGCCCCTGCTCAGACTCAGACATGGCTGTCCGTTTCTGTCACATACCTGGTGATGGAGTCTGATTGTGCAGAGGGCAACCTCTCTTACAGCCCTGGTTTGGGAACCCCTGATAGAGAAGACAGGAGATTCCAGAGCACAGGGGGGCATGAAGGCTGGTGCAGATGCAGATGGTGTTGTGAGGATCCCCCAGGAGCTCGTGCAGACAGAAGAGTGGTGATGCATGCCGGGTTGGTAACAGGCTGGCTAGTGCGGTACAAGGGAGCAGGCAAATGGGTCGTCGGGTGCAGGCAGGGTCATTAACAGGCAGGCAACTGAGGTACAAGAGGGTCAGGCAGAAGCGTGGTCATAGACAGGCAAAGGGTCGGTACAGGCAGAGTTCAATCAAAGGTCAAGCAAGCCGGGTCGCAGATGCAGGAAGTCTTAGCAAAACGGGTCACGTGAACACACAGAAATGCTGTAGAACGGACAGCACTTGCTTCCTGGCGCTGTCCTGCTTAAATGGCCGCTATTGGTGCCACTGGCGCGCGCACGTGGGGAACACGCACAGAGGGCCAGAAATGGCCAGGAAGCTATTTTCCTAACAGGTACATGGATTTCATATACAAGCCTGTATATGCACACTTCACTGCAGACTCTCCCTCTGCTGACTATTGCTCCTCTCAACTCTCCAGTACTTAACTTGAGGAGCATTTCTTTTACAGTTCTCTCACTACACAGAACTCACAGCTATACACTTCTTTGCTTCTCTCCAGCTCAGAACTTAGTTTCCAGCCTGAAGGGAAATTTATCAGGCTTCTCTATACCTTTTTCTTCACTGTGGTTAGCACATGGTGAGGCCTACTCTGCATCAGCAGGACCTCAGGAACACCCATTACAGGCCAGGGATCAGGGGCCCCTGAATGTGCAGCAAAAACTCGAGTGCTAACCGGGCCTTTGATGGAGTACAGCTCCCAGCCCTTCCTCCTCCAGGTCCCATTGACCTGCTCTCTGGCAGTGACTGTCCTTTCCCTTGACTGGCTCCCAAGGCTCCCACAGACTGTCCACCATTCCTCTCCCAGCCTTCTCCAGCACTTTCACTCACTACACCGGTAGATGCTTTAAAGTCTCCCTCCTCCTGTAGCACCTCCTCTGTTCTCCTGTTCCTCCTGTGAGGCTCCAGGAATCACTCTCCTTCCTGGCTGCACCCGAACCCTCAGGCCCCAAGGTCACCCTCCCCAGACTGAGGGTGACCTCCCGGGTAGGGGCCTGCTTCACAGTGCCTCTGCTACATCTCCAGACTTCCACCCGGCTCTACTCCTCCCAGATTGGCCTGACTCTGAGTATTTAAGGAGGCCTGCCCCCTGCCAACCCTGCTGGGGGATTGGTCAGGGCTCCTTAGAACACTCCAGATGGCTCCACCTATCTCCCAGCTTTCTGCTCAGAAATCAACCTCAGGTTTCTGGATACAGAAAGGGAGGTTCTGCTGACCTCATCTGCTAAGTCCACCCAATCCTCCCTGAGCCACTCCTCTCGGCCCAGACCAAAACATTCGGGCTTGCACATTAAAGTCAGGCCTGACTAAATTTACCTCTCCTAGCCAAAACCCTGCTAGAAAACGCACCTATACTATGGGGACACTACATAGGCTTTTGTTGCTCATGGCAGTAGTGTGCTTGTTAGTGATAATTTAAACAGTAGCACTTGATACTTTCTCTCAAAGGATGCTAGAGAATGGGTATGAAAGCATCTGAATTGCAGGCTAGGTCAGTCAAGGCAATACAGTCTGCAGATGCAAAAATACATGAGAACATGGGGTAGTTCAGATAAACCATCACTATCCTTTCAGTTTCCATGTATGACTTTGGTTTGTCAACTGCTGGTCGTGTTGTTGCTGCTGTTGACAGCAGTGGCAGCGATAGTGGATATATCAGAGTAATGATGTAATGTGGGGCAGATAAGAGCGACAATTGCAGAAATTGTACCTGTGTGCACTACAAGCTGACTGCTGAGTGTAATTTGATAATGGTATAGTTTAGATGCCCTTTTGAAATAATCGGTCGGCAAAGAAGTAAGCATGCACTTTACCATACTAGTCTTTGAGCTAAAAGTGGTTCTAAAGGCTGAAAGTTTTTTTATCTTCATGGATTTGTAGCACCCTCTAGGTAGATAGGTGCTAGAGGTAGTTTTTTTTGAGAGAGTAGGAAAATTTAGGCAGGCCTAGCTGGTGGCTAGGCCTGTTTTGTTTCTGGGCTGGGAGTGGCTAGGTGTAGAGCTGGTGACTCACAGGCAGCCTCCCTGAGAACTCCTTATTCTTTCCAGAGCTTTCTGGAAAGTTCTGGAAACAGAGGAGGATTGGAGAGGTGGAGCTGCCTGGGGTATTCTGTGGAGCCCTGACCAATGGGCTGGATTGGCAGGGGGCAGCCTCCTTATGTACCCAGGGTCAGCCCAGCTGGTGAGGAGTTGTTGGGTGGAGGAGTTGGAGATGGAGTACTGAGGCTGTTGGAGCCTTTGAGGGAACTCCCTGGCCTGGGGGGTGACCTTGGCCTGGGCTCAGGTGCAGACAGGACCCTCCAAGAAAACATGGAGGTGTCCTGGACAGGAGGCACAGGTAAAGCAAGAGAGAACAGCAGGAGAGAGTACTGCTGGGTAAGTCTCCAGGGAGAGGAACCACTGGTTGCAGCCAGGAGGGTTGGTGAGTGACATGCACAGTCAGGAGGACTGGGGAGGCACACCTGAGAGGACTGGGACAGTGCAGTCGGAGATTGGTGCAAAACCAGAGGAGAGGACTGTGGTATCGTGGGTAGTGGAGTCAAGCAGCTGCAGCCAGGAGGGCTGGCAGGGCCTGAAGAGGGCTGACTAGGATGAGTAGCCGCATGTAGGACAGCTAACCCCATAACTACCTCTACACTATAGGGGCGCGGGTTCCCTGCCTGCAAAGGGCAATTTACTGAGGCCTGACTGGGCCAGTGTCAGATCTAACCTTTTTTTGTGTTAGCTGATCCTGGGAGCTTAAGCAAGAGAAATGCTGAAGGAGCTGGGGAGTGATAGTCTGCAGCAAGAATAGTGCTGGAGAAGTTGAGGAGAAGTAGTCTGAAGCAAGAGCTGTGCTATAGTGAGGACTGGAGTGTATATAGTTGTCCCAAGCAAGTTCTACAAATTCTACTGGGCATCCCATATTTCCCTTACCCCATCCAATTTCAATCACCTCAATAAACACACAAAATCAAAGTACATGGATTGTTCTATGTTTCGGAGTGTCTGAGAGGTGAATGCCAGGCTGTGCAGGGTGACGGGTGAACCACAACACTCACCAGCCCCTACGAGGGTACCGCTACATTTTCTATGCATTATTGTAAAAAACCTTCAGTGTGCAGCTCCCTCCCCTCAGCCTCACCCCCCCTAATAATTACCAGCCTGATCTCCTTCAAGTGATGTGCACAAGAGCAGCGGAGAGCAACAATGTGCATGAGAGCAGTCTTTCGCTCCTCATTGGCTGAGAGGCAGTAGCAGGAGCCATTGGCTCCCACTGCTGTCAATCACAGTCTTATGGACACAGAGAGTGGGGTTCTGTCACGATCACACATGAGTTCCCCGTAGCAAGCAGTTGACTATGGGGGTACTCGGCAAGGGGAGGGGCCCAGAGCACCAGCGGGAGACCTGAGAAGAGGAGGATCTGGCTGCTCTGTGAAAAACCATTAAACAGAGCAGGTAAGTATGACATATTTGTTATTTTTTAATAGACCTGCACAAAGCAAGGTCCATAAAGACATGGATGAGCAAGTTTGGGGTGGAGGAACTTTACTGGCCTGGACAGAGTCCTGACTTCAGAAAACCTTTGGGATGAATTAGAGTGGAGACTGTGAGCCAGACCTTCTCATCCACATTAGTGCCTGATCTCACAAATGCGCTTCTGGAAGAATGGTCAAACATTCCCATAGACACACTCCTAAACCTTGTGGACAACCTTCCCAGAAAAGTTGAAACTGTTATAGCTGCAAAGGGTGGGCCAACTCAATAGTGAATGCTACAGACTAAGACTGGGATTCCATTAAAGTTCATGTGCGTGTAAAGGCAGGCATCCCAATACTTTTGGTAAAATATGTATTTGTAAGCCTCAAATCCCCACTATGTTGCAATTTTGCTTTGTTATTGTCCTATTCCTTTTTCTCATCCTCACACAGTTCAAAGATGGTGATGACCCCCCTAGCCACATTTTACTTTATCATTTGTGGATTTTTCGATTAATGGTCCCTGTTTCCCAACAGTGACAACACTCAAATCTGTTTTTTTTCTGCTCTTCTATGAGCTGGGTACGTGCACATGACTGGCAAATACTTTTGCTTCCTGAAAATGTTATTGCAAAGCAGAGGAGGAGAGGAATATACTTTACTTTGGTGGCCACAATATGTCTTCAAATGTGTACCCAAATGGCCATCACTTTTTCTTTGATTGAATATATTGCACTTTCCTTTTTGGCTAAAAAAAAGTAGTTTGAGCCTGGGGATGATCATGAACCAGCATCAGCCCTTTGCAAAACCTATTGTTCAACATGTGCTCCATGCTGCAAATGGAAACTGGATTGAAATAATTACTTTTGCATGACTCCTGCTTGATTAAAGTAGAACTGTGGTCAAAATAAAGAAATCAATATGTTATGTACCTATACAGTCTGTTAAACATGTCACTGATTGTTTTGCAAAAAGCAGTAAGGATGGTGAGATATCTACCTTGTCTCCAGCTCTCATGCGCACTTCCTTTAGTGAAGTGACAACTTTATTTCCTGGTTTTCGAATTGCCTGTGTTGAACACATGTTGTCCCCATTTGCGTCTATTTCTCTGCAAAAAACGTCCGGACATCAGTGGGGGAGCGGCTCTTGTATCACATGGGAAGCTGAGGGATCTCATTCTACACAGAATCCTGATTAGGCTCCGCCCATGACTGACCCGTGAAGCCCTGCCCACTCCCACCTTTTCCCTCCCACTGCTTTAGATCCTAGACCTAGCTTGTCTGTAATGTCTTGTGGCTGTTTTACATAGCACACACCCAGCTATTGATTGGCAGATGGGTGTGTGTTATGTAAAATAGATTGAGCATCATAGAAGGCTTGGAGGACTGATAGATAGACAAGCTATTTCACTAATAGGAAATGACATCTGAGCTCTGCTCAACTCCTCCCTTCATCATTACTTGTATACACCAAAGGAGGTCTGCTGGAGGGGATTATAGACCAGAATTCAGTATATGATAGGAAAATAATAATTTCAGTTATTATGTTTATTACCATGTGTAACTTTTATGTCTTTATATGAGGATTTACTAAAATATGTATGTTGGCTTTAGTTGTGCTATAAGGTTGATGTTAACTGTTTCCTTAAGATGGAACTTTACCCATAATGGGTTTGATTTACTAAAATTGGAGAGTGCAAACTCTGGTGCAACCATGTATGGTAGCCAATCAGCTTCTAACTTCAGCTTGTTCAGTTAAGCTTTGACAAAAAAAATGGAAGCTGATTAGCTTCTATGCAGAGCTGCAACAGATTTTGCACTCCCCAGTTTTTGTAAATCAACCCCAATGTTCTTTAGCAAGGAACACCCATTCCATATGAATAATTATGCTACCAAAATTAGTGTGTGCTGTAAATTGACTCCAGCATTGTGCTTGTTTCTTTTTTGCCATTTTAAACAGTATACAAACTTATTTTTAATGTTTTACATACTGTAACTATACCTGAGAAAGGGTCCAGCCTGAGGTAACCTATCAGGATTTATTTTCCTGACTAAAGCTCCACTTTAACGGGAGTTTCTTGGCTTCTATCCTGTGACACAACCAGAACTACTGAAATTTCCTCTTTTCCTGTCTGCACTCCACCCCATCCTCAGTGATGAGCAAACCCTAATGATAACCAGGAACACCTTAAAAGTGCATAAATGAATGGGCACATGACCCTTCATACCCCCTTACTGATCCACTACTACCAGTCTAAGTAGTACTACAGAATGAAAATTGCAAACATTGGTTATAACTCTGACTATATACTGCATGGACACATTCTATTAATCCATATTGTTTCATCCCAGCAGGATTACATATGAAACAGCTATAATTTTATTATAAAACAAAGGCAGTCTGCGGCCTCACAAAATATGCAACTTCAATGCCATTCTGGGTATAATATGTTACTATATGACAGTTACTGAGCTTCCATGATAAAAAAAAAATAGGTATTCAAGCTACAAATACTTAAGCACCAGCTGTCTGGTGACAATATTACCGAAGATATTCAATAGGAGTTTTCCATGCCACCATGCCATAAATTGCATAATGTCAGCAAAATGGGAAACTCGATCCTAAAATATGACCCAAGCTTATATAATTTATTTTAAAAGAATATATCATTACATTTGGCAGCCTCTGTGTGTGGCAAAGCTACATTCACTGCCAATTTAGAACTGCCTGCTTTGTGTTTTACAATACCCTAGCTGTTTTATCTACATTTTCACTCCAGTCTAATCTAGTTATAGTGGTATTAAATCCAAAAACAAAAATGTATTAAATTGCAGTGTACCAATTCCTAGATGTGATGGTTGCATTTGTTTTCTTTTTTTTAGGCCTTTCTCCTTTATTTTCACCTAGTGATCCAGCTAGTAAGTCTATTATTTTTTAACATCCTTTAACAGACCAAGCTGACCAGACAAAATAGCAGTTAAAGGGTTGAGACAAACCATTTAACATTGATAGGGATGCTTACAATGGTCAGCTATTATTCATTTATGTAAAGTCTTTATCCCAAAAGAAAAAAAAAATGGTTTGTTGTAACTGTTTATAAATATGGATGGGCGAGCGGTTCAACCCAAGCATTAATTCTGGCCGAACATTTGCCTGTTCTGCCGTTCGCCAAACACCCAAATTTGCAGGGTGTTCGCCCTGCACAGTGCATTCTGTGCTTTGATTGGGCAATCAGGGTGCAGTGTAAGCTGGTTGTTAAGGAATGGGGCCAGGAGGCCGCCCGCTGCGTCCTTAACAACCGATGAGTCATCAGCTGTTAATGGATTTCCCCACTGACAGCTGAATAAAAAAAATAAGTGACATTAAAAAAAATAAAGAAAACAACAGCATTATAGCAAGTAATTGGCAATAAAGAGGTATGGGGGTCTGGGTACTGCCCTGGGGGACATATATCAATTACAAAAAATAAAAATAAAAAAACAATCTTTTTTTTCAAGAGCAGTGATTTTAATGATGTTCAACCACTTCAGCCCCGGAAGGATTTCCAGCTTTAGGACCGGAGCCCTTTTTGCGATTCGGCGCTGCGTCGGTTTAACTGAAAATTGCGCGGTCGTGCAACATTGTACCCAAACGAAATTTGTGTCCTTTTTTTCCCACAAACAGAGCTTTCTTTTGGTGGTATTTGATCCCCTCTGCGTCATTTCTGATCGCCGCTATAAACAAAAGAAGAGCGACAATTTTGCAAAAAAGCCCACATTTCTTACTTTTTGCTAAAATCCAAATCCAAAAAAAAAAATATAAAAAAACATTTTTTTTCACCGTTTTTGGCCGATTTATATTCTTCCTCATATTTGCGATAAAAAAAATCACAATCGGCGTTTATTGATTAGTTTGCGCAAAAGTGGTCGCGTTTACGTATGATGAGAATTCATTCTTCCTCATATTTTTAGTAAAAAAAAAAAAATCGCAATCTGCATTTATTGATTGGTTGACGCAAAAGTTGCCGCGTTTACGAACCATGAGAATTCATTTCTGGGGTTTTTATTTTTTTTTATATTTTACTAGTAATGGCGGCGATCTGCGATTTTTAGTGGTACTGCGATATTTCAGCGGACATGTCGGACCATTTTGACACTTTTTTGGGACCACTGGCATTTATACAGCGATCAGTGCTATAAAAATGCACGGATTACTGTGTAAATGCCATTGGCAGTGAAGGGGTTAACCTGCAGGGGGCGCTCTAAGGGTTAACTATGTTCCCTGGGCGTGTTCTAACTGTATGGGGACTGCCCTAGCTGGGGAAGGGAAGTGGTCACAGCCTCCGTATACAGGAAGGCTGTGATCACAGCCCTTCCCCCTTCACAGAACGGAGGTCCGTGTTTACATACACGAACCTCCGTTCCTTCACTCCGGGGGGGCCATCGCGGGTAGCCGGCGGCAATCGAAGCCGCCGCACCCGCTCCCTGGCCCTCCCCGAACACAGTAAGCGTGCGGGTGCGCCTCCGGCGGCGCGCGCTCACAGTGCGCATTATCGCAGCCGCCGTCGTATGACGGCGATTTGCGATAACGAACCACCTTGTCGCCGTCAACCTGCGCTTGGCGGTCGGCAAGTGGTTAAAGTACAGGGTGGGCCATTTATATGGATACACCTTAATAAAATGGGAATGGTTGGTGATATTAACTTCCTGTTTGTGGCACATTAGTATATGTGAGGGGGGAAACTTTTCAAGATGGGTGGTGACCATGGCGGCCATTTTGAAGTCGGCCATTTTGAATCCAACTTTTGTTTGTTCAATAGGAAGAGGGTCATGTGACACATCAAACTTATTGGGAATTTCACAAGAAAAACAATGGTGTGCTTGGTTTTAACGTAACTTTATTCTTTCATGAGTTATTTACAAGTTTATGACCACTTATAAAATGTGTTTAATGTGCTGCCCATTGTGTTGGATTGTCAATGCAAGCACACAGTGGTTAGTACTCTAGCTATGCTGGGAACTCAGTATGCTCTCCTCCAATGATCAGACCTGTCCTGATACGCCCCGCTGCACAGCCATTCACTGGGAAGATCAGTGGGCTGTTGCTTCTCCTTCCTCCAGCTCAGGACAGAGGGAATGTGATCACATAAAAAAGGGAAAAAAGGTATTTATATTTTTATATCTATATGCAAATGTTCTGCCTTTTATTTCTATTTTATACTGAATGGGTTGTTTTACAAGGTGATTGTTTACAATCACTTTAAGACAGGAAGTGTGATATTGGCTGGATCACCAGGTGAAAAATGGAAAAAAAGCCTAATACAACTACCACATCTAATGATTCCAAAGATGCTATATATATATTTTCAAATTCATTTTTTATTTTTGGGTTTAATACAGCTTTAACTTCATATACCCAGTTAGGGTCAGGAGAATTTTTTTTTTTTATTAATTACACTGGTTCTAAAAGGGCATTTGAGATGGTCTTTGTATAAGAAGAAAATTGAACTCACTAGTATATAAAACAGTGTAATTTCCTATTTGGTGGCTGGAGAGCTCATTAATAGCCTGGGGCCTAGAGCAGGAGTTGAGTTGGTCCAGGGTCCAGTCCTGCAGGAAGAGTCCCCTGCCCCCAGGGCAGTTTGCTGAAACACTGCTGTATGTTCAACAAGGTCCCAGCTAGGGGCCTATTGAAAGGGTTTTGTTCAAGGTCTTGGTATAGAAATCTCCCTGGAGAGTGCCCGATGGAAGTTGCAGGAAGGTGTCCAGCTGTCCTGTGGCATTGTGAGCTTTGTTTCTCCCTAACTGAAAAGTGCCCAGTGGATATTGGAAGGAGGCAGCCAGTGATCCTATGGCATTATGAGTCTGACCTAAAATCAGAGCCCTAGTGACTGTTTACAGTTTCCCCTATTCATCAGAAGGCCCCATGTAGTGCCCCATGTAGTTGTTCAGTCAAGAGTGGCCTTTATGGGAACCTAACCTCAGTTACCTCTCCTGCCCCTCTTGTTCCAAGGCCCTTTTACGTTTAGAACAAAAACCTCTTATGTTACAAGAGATTATATGTCTGTTAGACATGGAGACAGATACATTACTTCTTTTTATCTGTAAATACTGAGGCTAGCCAATGCAGACACCAACCACTACCCCTGTAAGTGCTGGAGGAAGGGAAAGATAGCTAGGCGAAATTGCAAAAATGTAAACTGTTTTGAAAAGAAACACTTTAAAATTGTTTTTATCCCAGAAGTAGTATAAAAATAAATGCCAGTTTAGCACAACTGTTTTTTGGAATATATGGGGCTGCAGTTACAGTTAAATGGAATTGTATTTATAATATACACTGAAGCTGCAATACGAGATTCCAAAAAAAATTTATTGCTTGTGTTATATAAATTGTCATAAAAAACAATTAACAACTAGTAAAACATAACATTAAAAATAAATAATTGCATAGTAAATTAGTCATTTGCAAAATATTACATATTTCATACTGTTCTTGTATACACATACTCCATATAAAAAAAAAGTAAACTGATAAACCACATACACTAAACAACTTTTCCATTGCAATTATGTAAAAATGATGTTCTACTACTATGTGCAGCTTGTAATGTCGCCCACCTGTTCAGATATTACCATGTTGAACATTCTTGCGCATCTTATTTTCTTGTGCCATTGTTGGAAAGAAGAGGTAATGGGATGACTGCTAGTTGTTTTCTTCCATGTGATTACCATCAACCTCTACTTGAAAATTGTACTTCCTGGCTGCCCTTTACTTAGCTTCTGTTCTTATCTAAAAAGCCTCCCGAAACGTTCACATGCTTATCCATAAATGTTTTTAAAACCTTTTTTATATGAACCACTTTATGTAAAGAACTGAATGTACAGTGTTTATACTGGCCCTTTTAGTGTTTTGCCCGTTTAGGAAAAATCATCCGGTCCAATGTCTCCCTAACATATATTTACATTTCTCTTCACTCCCCCATCACTTTTTCCACAAGGAGCCAAAGAAAATGGGAAAATGGAGAATCATGTGTGTCACTCTGTAACAGTACTAGGCCAAACAGTTGTCACACAGGAAGTCCTTAGCTTTTTTTATAAGCAGAACTTCACTCTCTCAATCAACATTGACTATTTTTGATCCTTATGCTGTTAGCATTAGAAAATGCATAGGAGAGTATATAATAATTGCTTTTTTTTTTTTTTTTTTTTTTTTTTTTT
>BLSH010527132.1:1580625-1595341 GCA_018402905.1 Glandirana rugosa | reverse complement strand
TTATCTAAAAAGCCTCCCGAAACGTTCACATGCTTATCCATAAATGTTTTTAAAACCTTTTTTATATGAACCACTTTATGTAAAGAACTGAATGTACAGTGTTTATACTGGCCCTTTTAGTGTTTTGCCCGTTTAGGAAAAATCATCCGGTCCAATGTCTCCCTAACATATATTTACATTTCTCTTCACTCCCCCATCACTTTTTCCACAAGGAGCCAAAGAAAATGGGAAAATGGAGAATCATGTGTGTCACTCTGTAACAGTACTAGGCCAAACAGTTGTCACACAGGAAGTCCTTAGCTTTTTTTATAAGCAGAACTTCACTCTCTCAATCAACATTGACTATTTTTGATCCTTATGCTGTTAGCATTAGAAAATGCATAGGAGAGTATATATTTTTTTTTTTTTTTTTTTTTTTTTTTTTACATTTCCTCAGTTATTTCCATGCATCCCAGAAGTTTTCAGTAGGGGAGGAGAGGCTTTCTCAGCTAAGCACACCCACTCCTGCTTGCATGCCTGAACTAAGGGCAGGTGGATTGTAGGAAGTAGCTTGAATCATGAATCATCTGCCCTTACTCAAGAAGGCCATGGCCAGAAATGTCAGGGGGTGTTTGCCAAAGTGATTTCTCAGCAAAATAAAGCATGGAGACATTGGAAGGATGAGTGAGTTTCTTTTGAATATTAAAAATGAATTAAATAGCATTAATTCAGATGAAGTCTAGTTCCACTTTAACTAACACAGAAGCAACATGAGAGTTCAGAAAATGTGCTTATGTGGACTGCTAAGTTAAAGTAAACGTGTTGCTTTGCTCTATGCGGGCAAAGCATACGTTCACATTAAGACTTTTGGCCTTTTTCTTCTACATCCAGGTTTGGTCACTTAGATGTCCTTAGACCTGGCCATCAACATTAAAAAAGGTAAATGGAGAGAATAGCAGCATCACAGAAAATAAAATCGTATGAAGCTTTTTTCTCATATATTTAATGTCTTTGTTCATGTAAGAAGCCAGTGGGGCATTGTTTTACAAGACTAAAAGGTGACTACTTAATTTACTCTTATTATTTCTCGTTACCTGAAGAGTTGTTTTAGAACTGCTCTGTAGATAATCAGGTAAGTTATTCACTATCTAATGCCAAGGGGGCATCCTTTGGCAACAGGCATTTGAATTTTTCTAATTATATCTAAAGTCCAAACTTTGTTCATGTTTGATAGAATTGGAAAAGGTTAATACCTCACACTTCCTGACTGGTTTATACCCTCGCAAGTTAGAGGAAATATCCCCAAAGTGAGGGGAATCCCATTTTAGACTGGAACAGATTTCCCCATTAGAAGATTTCCCCTCTCTCCCTGTTCTCGTGAGAGCTCATAATGTTTGATATTTCTTTACTTTCTGTTTCAGTGATAATGGTGACCAGGATAAAAAGAATAGTGTATCTCCCTTCCGGGGTAAGAAAGATGGTCATTAAGAAAATTAATAAAATTGGTGAGCTATAAAAGTTGGGTTTCTATTGGAAATTTCTACTAATCAGGCCGGAGAGAAAGAATGTAGCAATGCAGAAAATGTTAGTAAAATGTCTATACTCTATACATGTTCCAGGTCACTGAAGCATCAGCATGGCAACCAGGGAAATAGCATTAATACACAGGTAGGTTATTGCAAATTTCTCTCATTATAGGTACTTTAATTATATGTCACCCACAAGTAGAAAATTATATCAACAAACAATCTGTAAATTGATATGTGGCTAATTGTTGGTGGCAAAATACATTTTAAATGTGAATAAAATGTGCGAAAGAAGATAAAGTATTTTTAATGAAATAGCGAAACAAGACCAGTATTTCTCAGTCGTGTTTCATTATTATATCTTAAAGTTCAGGGACCTTTGTTCAGTACAGTGCTTTATCAAATTATGAGTTTAAGCAGTTGTAAAACAGCCCTAACAAGTCCCAGGAGAACTATAAAATGTCAGAGCCTGGTAATGTGAACAGCTATACCCATTACTTTTCCTGGGGCACTCTTTGTGATCAACCTTGCTTAACACAGGAAAACAGGTTAGAACAGGAGAAGGATATTTGTAAAAGCACTGTGGCAAAGATAAGCATTACTTGTTCACCAATCTGTCCTTGAAAAGTTACTTATCTGTTGCTGGTTTTACTTGTTTTTCTCACACATATTTTTTCAAAGAATGAAAAAAGCTTTTGGTCTAATTTAAGTGGTGTGATAAAAGTTCATTGTCAAACTTTGTTCACGTTTTTGGAGGGGTTCTGTTCCTGAGGTTATTTCAATGTAGTTTCTGGTGGCATGACACGATCACAGGGATTCAGCTGATCAAGTTCCTCATTTAGCTTGTTGTTAGTGTGAAACATCTCTTGCTTCTGAAGATATGCAATGACGTGAGTTGGCTGGCTCTTGAGATGTCTTTGAATCACACATTCACGACACCTCTTGCTCACTAAATATCCTATCTCACACAGATTAAGCAAAATACAGACTATGGTTGTGATCACCATAAATAATGTGAAAATATTTTTTTCAGTAGGTCTTGATATAAAGCAGTCAACAATATTGGGACATGGAT
The DNA here is from genome assembly GCA_018402905.1 of Glandirana rugosa. Classification (NCBI taxonomy): domain Eukaryota; kingdom Metazoa; phylum Chordata; class Amphibia; order Anura; family Ranidae; genus Glandirana; species Glandirana rugosa. The sequence continues at coordinate 1,592,761 of BLSH010527132.1, read as the reverse complement.
TCAAAGTACACTTGACAAGTCTTGGCAATGAATAGTTATGATAAATACAATGAAAGATGTAGAGAAACACTGCATCCACCAAAGCTTTGGCTATAAGGCTGATAAGATAGGTCCACCATAAACCTCCTCGCTTCTTTCCGATGTCTGTATACAGCCGTCCACAGTTCTCCCCTTGCTTTTCCCTGTATTTTCTTTCACGATCTTCCCGGTAGGCCACATGCATTATAACAAGAAGAGATGGACAGGTGACTAGAATAAGCTGAAGAGCCCAGAGTCTGATGTGTGACACTGGAAAGTAATAATCAAAGCAGACATTGGTGCACCCAGGCTGTTTTGTGTTACAGTCAAATTCACCTTGGTCATCACCCCAAACCCTTTCAGCTGCTACCACATAAACCAATAAGCGGAAGACAAAGACTACAGATAGCCAAATGCGTCCAAAGCCTGTTGAGAAATGGCTTGCTCCACTCAGGAGGCCTTGAAAGACAGCCCAATTCATGGTTTACCTTTAAAAACAGGAAAGGAAGGTTATTAAGAAAAATTCTTTCCAAATTGTAGGTTACATACATATGTTAAAATGTAGAAAATATATCAAATGCTATGCAGAAATGTTTGTGTGTCAGTATATGTTTAATCTGCAGATTATGTCCAAATCTTCAAAAGTAGTATTAAAGTGCACCTGTAATAAGACAATTATGTAGGGTGCCATTGCTGAAATCTTTTTAGAGAATTCTACTTGATTGACAGTCATGCTGGTGCTTTTGGACATAGGCATAAGTCATTGACATAGAAAAAGTATACAGATAAAAGATCCTGCCATTAGTTCACAGATAACCTGTTCTAGTTTTTTTGAATCAATAGAAGGGAAACCAAGTACAGCTAAGCAAAGAGCATTTTCATTAGGAGGACAGCACTGACAGCCACCATTCTTCTGTTATCTCAGATGTTTTTAAAGCTGGCAAGCAGTAAAGAGACATCATTTGACCACTCAGTGCTTTTTCATAGCTGGATGTCAGATGCCCATGTACGTACAGATCAACCAAGCATGCATGCGTATGTGAATTGAGAGAAGACAAGGGAGTACAGTCAGATACTTGAGCAGCTAACAGAGACATTTGTCTAGTCTGGCTTTTGTAACACTGTGAGGATGTAGAGGCCTAGGGCTGAGCCTCAATCACTGTAGCACACAGTACTTCTGTAGCTACACCTAATACAGATTGCCTGCCTGTATTTAGTAGTGAGGGTAGAAGTGCTGTTAAACACTCCGTTTTTAAGCACTTTCTGCACCTGTTTAAATCAAGCTTCTTCAACTTTTAATCCTTGCTTATGTACGAGTATCTGTTTAAACTGGTGCCATAATTATAGCCACAGGTTTTTGACAAATGAGGAATGAACCTCTGAAACGCGTTAGCCCGCCTCAGCCTTATCCCTCATTTCAAACAAACATGAAGGGGTTGCCATAAGGTACACTGCGCTAGTGCAGTACACTGAGGAATTCCCAGCTTTTTGGCAGCTACTGTGATCCTATCTCCCTGATACGGGCTGGAGGGATAGGACAAGCTCAGCCTTGCAGTTTCCTCATACACTGTGTACAATCCTGTAGTGTTTTTCATCTGCAACCCATGCTGATCATCAAGATTTTAACATGTAAGTGTACATGTAAGTGCAATATTTGTTTTACTATTTGTTTTGTTTATGTAAATTACTTCATCATTCTAATGAGGATCTTGCTCTGCCATGTCTTTGTTGTTTATTATAGCCACAGGTTTCCTGATTCAGGGTGGCTCCTTTCTCTTGCAGCATCCTATGGAGCCACTCTTACATGCAGGGACTAGAATTGTGTCTCATGACACTGTGTGCATCAATAGAAACACACAGCCCTGGAGCCTAGGATGGCAAGACACTCCCCTGCTCCTCCCCTACTCTTGTTTTTCCAAGCTAACAGGCTGATTGGACACTGAACTGTCCACTGTTAACGCTTTCCTTTGAAGACTGGTAGTTCAGGGAGTCAGTACTCAGAGAGCAGAAGTCAACAGCATTAAGCTTCATGTACACAGGACACTTTTTTAACCTCCCCTGCACAATTTTTTGACAGCTAAAAGCCAACACTTAAAAACAGCCATTTGGCCGCATTTTACATGTCAACGTTTTGCCGTGTTCGCGTCTAGGAGAGTTTTTTAATTTTTTTTTGCAGCGTTTATAAGCTGTTGCAGGCATTTTTGGTGTTTCAAATGCCTCAGAACGTATGTCCAAACGCATCTTTTTGGGTTCCAAAAGCAGCTCAACTCAACTCAACTGCCTAGAAATGACTATAAACGACCCTGTGTAGTTGCACTGATAAGATGACATAGAGGAGAGTTCAGGGGCAGCTGAAAAAAACCTAACTGCTCCCAAAGGTACGTTTACCAGCAGCAGTGTGCATGAGGCCTTAAAGGTTGTATACTGCAAGTGCTGGCATAATAATATTAACATTTTTATTTTTTAAGTGGGGAATGTTTATTTTATTGTGTTAAAAGAGAAGTGCAGGATTAAAAAAAACCCAAACATTCATACTCACATAGGTGGATTCACCATCATTCTGATGCTGCATCTGTCCCCTGCTGCCTCTACACTAAGGAAAAATACTGCTAATTGCTCAGTTCTCAGTCTTCAGTGAGCAAAGAGCCGGTGACTGGCTGGTGACTCAGTCACCAGCTCTCGGCTCTGCCCCTCCAGTGTTCACTGGAGCTCTGGGCTGTGGAGGGGTTTGGGAGTGGCTGGCTCAGGCTCTCAGCAGTGCGTGAGCCAGCTGCCAGTCCATTCATTTAGGTGGATCCCTACATTAAAGTCAAGATCCCTCTAGAGTCTGAACCATCTGAACGACATTGGCTGACAGTGGACTTTAGCTGGTAAAGTGATCAGCCAGTCACCGGTTTAGCCGGTACAGAGATCAGTCATTGGCTGTGTCCAGGGGACACAGTCCATGACAGATTGAGTTGCTGAGCGATCTAGAAGGGCGTCATTAGACCACCTGGATTGACGAGAGTCCTGCCCAGCCATCATTATGCTATAGGCTGGGTGGGAAATGGTTAATGATACCATATTTACTAAAATAATAATTTGCTACTTAGATATAGATATTTAAAGCTGTATTAAATCCTAAAGCAGACATTTATTAAATTGCAGCTTACTTATTCTTAGATGCGGTGACTGCATTTGCTTTATTTTTAAGATGATCTGGCCAGTAAGTCTGTTTTTCAACTCTCCTGAAAATGTAGCAGTAAGTGTGTTAAGACAAACCATTTACCACCGACAGGGGTGCTTACAATGATCAGCTTTTATTTATTCATGTAATACCTTTATCCCAAAAGGAAGAAACAGCTGTAACTGATTATAAAGTGTTAGCTGGAGTTCAACCTAAATGTGTTAGTGTATCTAAATCTGCTAGTACATCTAACAATTCCCTTATCACAGACTGACAATGCTGCTTTCCAAATGTACCCCGTGCTCCTTCATCCAGAGTGGTGGCACTCTAATACAGGAGGAGATGTGTTACTGGCCAGATGACCAGGTGAAAACAGAGGGGAAAAAAGGCTAACAAGAAAACAAATGCAGCCATCATATCTAATGACTGGTAAGCTGCAATATATTACATTTATGGTTTTGGGTTTAATACCACTTTAATCACACAAAAAATGTTTATATAGTTATTACTGTCTTTATTTTGTATTGTTATTTTGGCTGCCTTTATATAGTATATTCATAGCTTAAAATACCTACAAAACTGCAAATATAATAGTGTTTTAAAAAATCAACAACATTAACCATTTCAGCCCCAGAAGGATTTGCCCTCTTCCTGACCAAAGCACTTTTTCCGATACGGCACTGTGTCGCTTTAACTGACAATTGTGCTGTCGTGCGACATTGAACCCAAACAAAATTGCCGTCCCTTTTTACCACAAATAGAGCTTTCTTTTGGTTGCATTTGATCACTTCTGGGGTATTTATTTTTTGAGCTATAAACAAACAAAGAGCGACAATTTTGAAAAAAAAAAACTATTTTTCTTACTTTTTGCTACAGTGAATATCCCAAAAAAATGAATAAAAAAACCTAATTTAGTTATCAGTTTAGGTCGATCTGTATTCTTCTACATATTTTTGGTAAAAAAAAAAAAAAATTGCAATAGGCGATAGGGATTGGGTTTCACAACAGTTATCGAGTCTACAACCTATGGGAATAGATATATGGCATTTTTATTATTATGCTTTTTTTTTTTACTAGTAATGGCGGTGATTTTTAGCAGGACTGAGATATTGCGGCGGGAAGATTGGACACTTTTGACCCTTTTTTGGGACTAATGACATTTATACAGTGATCAGAGCTTTAAATAGCCACTGGTTACTGTATAAATGTCACTGGCAGGGAAGGGGTTAAACTGTAGAGGGCAATCAAGGGGTTAACTATGTTTCCTCACTGTGTTCTAACTGTGGGCTGGCCAGGGCATCACAGATCTAACTGTTCCCGATCACTGGGATCAGTAGATCACTGTCATGTCCCCTGACAGAATGGGGATCTGCCGTGTTTACATCGGCCGATCCCCATTCTGCCTCTGTAACAGGAGATCTCAGGTCGCTGGCAGGACATCGAGTTCGCCCGGCTCGTGGGCATGCTCACGGGTTTGCGCATGCGTGGCCAATGTACAATGCCGGCGGTTTGTGCAGGAGAGCCGACCTGCCGCAGTACAAGAGAGGTGGCTGCTCGGCAAGCAGTTAAATACCACAACCATTATAGGCGGCCAAATAGTATTTTTTTTGCATTTTAAATATTGCTGTTATTAACTACAATAAATATGAATGATATATGTCTTATGTCTCAACTTGTAAATGTCCTAAAATGCCTCATCACTTTTATGATGATTTTATGATCTGTACTTCTTCGTGTCCTCAGTAAAGCAGACTTTAAAATAACACTAGATGCAATCATAAAGTGGTCAACTTTTCCAGTTGCATAACTATGTAGAGAATTTGCCATCTCCATTAAAAGCAATTAAGAAATTTACTGCGGTCACCCCGAAGAACATAAATGCAATATTGTGTACTATTACGTTTTCACTTTTTATTTTATTACCCTTGCCTATTGCGACTTTAAAATCATGCCAGCTCATGTTTTGCAAAAACAAAGAGGAGGAAGGACCCCCACCGTGCCACCATCCAAATTTATGTAGAGTAGGATTAAAGGAAGGATTCCTTCAAAAAATGGTAGGACTTTGAGGGCACAGCATAGGCCAAATATATTAAAAAAAGGAATCCTTCCTTTAATCCGCTTTACAAAAACAACTTACTTTGAGTGCAGTTTAGTTTGGGAACATTATTACATACATGACCTCATTTGAAAATGTGTCCAAGTAATAAAATTTATGTAGCCGTGGCTTGATCTGGATTAAAAGAAACACAACAATGGTGCTTGGAATACATCATATGCCAACGCTTACCAAGGTCAGTCCATTTCAGTTCAGCAGGTAGATGGTGATCAGTCAGCCAGTAGATTGTACATAATCATATATAACTATTTATACTATGTTCCTGTGATTCTATATCAGTTCCATATCAGTCACGTACATGCCTCTCGAATATCTACAATATATGGTTCACTTTGTTGATAAGTTATGTTACATGTTGAATTCTACATTACATACCTCTGAATACTCTTAGTCTCTAGAGCCCTCTGTACTGTCTTGTAAAGTATTAGTGAATTGAACACTTACCTTTTTCTAAGATGTCCTTTTGGGAATTATGAACACGCCATTGCCATTTTGTATTTCGGTACAAAAGGGGAGTTATTTTGTCTTTTGTTGTTCTGAAACAAACAGGAAAAAAAAATAGAATCCAGTTCCCAGGGAGTGCCTTTAGTTACTTGAATAAAAGTTTTTCTCCGAACACGCTAAAAGGAAACCGGATCTTTCTGTATTGCAGCCAATCTGTAAGAAGTGGGCAGGTAAAGGTGTGTGCTAGAATTCCACTTGATTGTTAACCCATTGATGAACAACTCAGCAAGTAAATGCACACGTTATCTAACTGGAAAACTTTCCCACTACAGGATTCTGTAGGTTTACAGAAAATGCCCTTTTGCACTAATACCTGTCAGGGCTTAAATAAGTAGACTGTCACTGCTGATGTCTGTTTCTGAAAAGACTAATTACCTGTCTGCCATGCTAATGCTTTGGCTTTAAGTGACTGTAAACAATATCTTTTTCTCTAAAAATAATCCATACACATCCAATACTTAATGACCCTGTAATCTTTTTTTCATGAAATCATTTTTTACTGTGCTTTAACCACTTCCTTACTGGACACTTGAACCCCCCTCCTGCCCAGACCAATTTTCAGGTTTCAGCGCTGTCACATTTTGAATGACAATTGCGCGGCCGTGTGGCGTTGTACCCAAATAAAATTGATGTCCCTTTTTCCCCACAAATAGAGCTTTCTTTTGGTGGTACTTGATCACCTCTGCGTTTTTTATTTTTTGCGCTATAAACAAAACCAAGAGCGACAATTTTGAAAAAAGAACAATATTTTTTACTTTTTGCTGTAATAAATATCCCAAATAAAAAATAAAAAAAAATTATTCATTGGGTTTGGCCGATTTATATTCTTCTACATATTTTTGGTAAAAAAAATCGCAATCGGCGTTTATTGATTTGTTTGCGCAAAAGTTATCGCGTCTACAAACTATGGGAATTGATTTATGGCGTTTTTATTATTATTATTTTTTTTACTAGTAATGGCGGCGATCTGCGATTTTTAGCGGTACTGCGATATTGAGGCGGACATGTCGGTAATTTTTGACACTTTTTTGGGACCAATGACATTTATTCAGCGATCAGAAATTTAAATGTCCACTGATTACTGTATAAATGTCATTGGCAGTGAAGGGGTTAACCTGCATGGGGCAGTGAAGGGGTTAACAATGTTCCCTGGGTGTGTTCTAACTGTGGGGGGGATGGGCTGGTCGGGACATAACAGATCTAACTGATCCCAGTGACAGGGATCAGTAGATCTGTTTGTCCCCTGTCACAGAACGGGGAACCGCTGTGTTTACATCGGCGGTTCCCCGTTCTACAGCTCTGTAAGGCGATCGCGGGTCAGGAGCGGACATCGAGTCCGCCCGACCCGTGGGCACGCCCACGCCGCGGCCGCCCAGAGCGCGCAGGGGGCGTGTGAAGGGGCGGACGTCCATGGACGTCCACCCAGATATTCAGATCCGCGCTGTAGATGTCTTTTGTCTATAGCGCGGATCTGGACAGGTTAATGCCTACTTGTAACACCCTCTGTGAGCTCCCGAATCACTCCTTTTCCCCATCACTTACATTTGTTTGGGATGAGCAATGCATGTTAAGCCGGCCATAGACGGTCCCTGCTGAACCGGCCGTTATTCAAACCATTTATAGACAGCCTGATTGTACCCAAGTTGTTCAATCAAGCAACTTAAAATGGTTGTAAAGTCTAATTCTATGCATTAAGGTGAAAAATCTTTTCTCAATAGTAACCCCCCCAGAACCCCCCTTTTACTTACCTGAGCCTGTTCATTCCAGCGGCAGCTACGAGCAATCCGCTCCAGCCGGTGTCACGGGTCCTCATTGGCTGGATTGATAGCAGGGGAGCCATTGGCTCCCACTGCTGTTAAGCAGGTCCAGGGATGCGGGGGGCGGGGCCGAGTTCCCGCTGTTTGTGGGAATACACGCAAACAGCAGGACACGGGAGCGCACCCGCATGTGTGAACCCAGGGAAGCTTTCCCTGACGGGTCAACAGGTAAGTGTCGCTCCAGGTAACTCAAGACCCTGCTGCTTCAACCTCTATCCCCAGAGTGTGGGTGAGGCACTGCCTGCAAGCAGGTGCATTGAAACAGAAAAAAAGTGACTGGATGGCTGCACTCCTGTGCAATGACTTTATTCTTGGTCAAAATACAGCATACAGGGTACAGGTGAACCACAATGGATGGCTGACACGTTTCACACCAACGGGTGCTTAATCATAGCCTGACGGGTCACTGGATGCGGAGGAGGTCCCAGGAGCGCTGCTTTTGGGGCCACTCTGCGCAAACCCACTGCACAGAGAAGGTAAGTATGACATGTTTGTTATTTAAAAAAAACAAAAACTAAGGTTTACAATCACTTTAAATACAACCAGCGTGTCAGATTTTTTATGTGATTATATCCAATAATAATAACATCCAATAATCACTGTGTGTTTTCCCGGTAGTGATAATTCACCGTGCATGTCCCCACCCAGAGAACACAATACTTGGCAAAACTGTGTTGATGGGAGAATCACCTGTGGTGGTTGCAGGAAAGGAAATTGCACCATCTATGGTTGGCTTTAGTTTGTTGTGCAGAGTATTGATACAATGTGCTGGAAGCTTCTTGTATATAACAAACGGCTTTATCTTTCATGGAGAGATATCAGAACATGTCTTACAGCATCAGAGACATGAACAGGAACAAGGAGGATGCATATAACATAGATCAGTGGTTCTCAACTCCCGTCGTCAGTACCCTCTAACAGGCCAGGTTTGCAAGATAACTGAAATACATCACAGGTGATATAATTTGCTGCTCAGTGATTGCAGTATTCTAGTCTGAATCTCCTCAAGGTAATACTTCAAATCTGGCCTGTTCGTGGGTCCTGAGGACAGGAGTTGAGAACCACTGACATAGATAGACAATACATCCTGTAATATAATAGGAATACATATACTATAATCTATAATACTACAGCGCCACCTGCTGGAATACGCAGCTATAATGCATATACACAGTCACAGTATGTAAGCAGATTTCTGTTGCTTTTCCAACACCCCTTCTCAACAGTAGGTGCTTTGGCAAATTATGTTCAGCTTTTTCTGGATATAACTGACATTCTTTCAATAAAGGCTTGGGGAGTGCATCAGCAGTCATCTCCTCTGACGGGCAGTATTGAATGTCAATAACACCTTACTTTTGATTGTCTCTCAGTAGGTGATACTTCAAGTTGATGTGTTTGGTCCTAGGGTTGACCCTTTCTGATTGCGTAAGCTTTATACAGCCCTGGTTGTCTTCAAAAATGGGAATTGGTTTTGACATGCCTATCGCAATGTCCTCAAAAAGTTGACAAATCCATATCGCTTCCTGACAAGCGTGTGCTGCTGCAATGTACTCTGCTTCAGTTGGAGATAGAGCGACAGTTGTTTGCTTTCGACTAGACCAACTTATGGCTACTTCCCCATACTGGAAGATGAATACACTTGTGGAATTGTGGTCTGTGCAGTCCCCAGCCCAATCAGCATCCTCGTATTTGACCAGTTTTTGAGCAATAAATGGAAAAAGACCGAAAATTTTGTAAAAAAAATGCATTTTTCTTTATTTCTGTTATAACATTTTGCAAATTAGTAATTTTTCTTCATAAATTTTGGCCAAAATTTATACTGCTATATATCTTTGGTAAAAATAACCCAAATTAGTGGATATTATTTGATCTTTGTGAAAGTTAGAGAGTCTACAATCTATGGTGCCAATCACTGAAAATTGATCACACCTGATGCACTGACGGCCTATCTCATTTCTTGAGGCCCTAACAAGACAGAAAAGTACAAATACCCCCAAAATGACCACTTTTTGGAAAGTAGACAGTCCAACGTATTTAGTAAGAGGCTAGGCGAGTTTTTTGTAGTTGTCATTTTTTCCCACAATTCTTTGCAAAATGAAGATTTTTTTTTCAGTTTTTTTTTAACAAAATTGTCATATTAACAGATTATTTCTCACACCCAGCATATGCATACCACCAATTACACCCCAAAACCCATTCTGCTACTCCTCCTGAGTATGGTGATACCACATGTGTGAGACTTTTACACAGCCTGGCCGCATACAGAGGCCTAACATGCGGGGAGCACCATCAGGCGTTCTAAGGACATAAATTACACATATCATTTCCTGACTACCTCTTGCACTTTTGAAGGTCCTGGAGCACCAGGGCAATGGAAACACCCAAAAAATGACCCCATTTTGGAAAGTAAACACCCCAACGTATATTCTATGAGGTATAATGAGTCTTTTGAACGGTTAATTTTTTCCACAAGTTTTTGGAAAATGTGGAAAGAAAATGAAAACGCATTTTTTTTATACAAGGTTGTCCATTTATACAATATTTCTAACACACAGCATGTACGTAGCAAAAATTTCACCCTAAAATATATTTTGCTACTCGTCCCGAGTATGGCGATACCACATGTGTGACACTTTTACACAGCCTGGCCACATACAGAGGCCCAACATGCAGGGTGCACCATCAGGCGTTCTAGGGGCAGAAATTTAAAATCGAATTTGACTACCTATTACATTATTGTGAGGCACTGTGGTAGCACTGATGGGCGCTGTAGTGACACTGATGGGTGCTGTAGTGGCACGGATGGGTACTGTAGTGGCATGGGTGTGTCATGGATGAGAGCTGATGTGGTATGGATTAGCATGAATGAGGCATAAATAAGCACAAATAGGGGTGAATAAGCCGTAGATGGGGATGACTGAGCACGGATGGATGGGTGAGCACGGATGGATGGGTGAGCATAGATGGATGGCGGAGCATAGATACATGGGTGAACACGGATGAGGCTGGATGGGTGAGCATGGCTGGATTGGTGAGCACGAATGAGGCTGCATGGGTGAGTATGACTGGATTGGTGAGCACAGATGCATGGGTGAGCATGGCTGGATGGGTAAACACGGATGCATGGGTGAGCACAGATGGATGGCGGAGCACGGATGCATGGGTGAGCACAGATGGATGGCAGAGCACGGATGCATGGCTGAGCATGGATGCATGGCTGAGCACGAATGCATGGGTGAGCACAAATGCATGGGTGAGCACGAATGCATGGGTGAGCACGGATGGATGGGTGAGCACGGATGCAAGGGTGAGCACAGATGCATGGGTGAGCATGGATGCATGGGTGAACAGGAATGAGGCTGGATGGGTGAGCATGGATGAGGCTGCATGGGTGAGCACGATTGGATTGGTGAGCACGGATGCATGGGTGATGTATTAGTGAGCACAGATGGGTGAGCACGGATGCATGGGTGACAGATGAGTGAGCACGGATGGGTGAGCATGAGTGACGGATGAGTGAGCACGGATGCATGGGTGATGGATGGGTGAGTATGGATGAGTGAGTACGGATGGGTGAGCACGGATGCAGGGGTGACAGATGAGTGAGCACGGATGCATGGGTGACGGATGGGTGAGTATGGATGGGCGAGCATGGATGGGTGGGCATGGATGCATGGGTGATGGATGGGTGAGCACGGATGGGTGAGCATGGGTGACGGATGAGTGAGCACGGATGCATGGGTGACGGATGGGTGAGTATGGATGGGTGAGCATGTATGGGTGAACACGGATGCATGGGTGACGGATGAGTGAGCACGGATAGGTGAGCATGGGTGACGGATGAGTGAGCATGGATGCATGGGTGACGGATGGGGGAGTATGGATGAGTGAGCACGGATGGGTGAGCACGGATGCATGGGTGACAGATGAGTGAGCACGGATGGGTGAGCATGGGTGATGGATGAGTGAGCATGGATGCATGGGTGACGGATGGGGGAGTACGGATGGGTGAGCATGGATGGGTGGGCATGGATGCATGGGTGACGGATGGGTGAGCACGGATGGGTGAACACTGATGCATGGGTGACGGATGGGTGAGCACGGACGCATGGGTGACGTATGGGTGAGCACTAGAGTTGAGCGGACACCTGGATGTTCGGGTTCGGCGGGTCTGGCCGAACTTCATGAAAAAGTTTGGGTTCGATACCAAACTTGACCCGAACTTCACCCCGAACCCCATTGAAGTCAATGGGGACGCAAACTTTTCGGCACAAAAATGGCTGTAAAAAAGTCCTGGCAAGTGCTAGAGGGCTGCAAAAGGAAGCAAAATTGGGGTAAGAGTAGGACAAGTGCCCTACAAAAAAATGGGGATAGGGAAAATAACTTAAAATCAAATAAAAAAATAAAATAAAAATGGGAAGGGGGGGTGGATGTGGAGTAGGAGCCTATGTCATTATATAGCAAACAATGCATGCTGGCTGTTGTAGTTCTACAGACCACTTACTGTATCCCCTG
>BLSH010527132.1:1559430-1574601 GCA_018402905.1 Glandirana rugosa | reverse complement strand
TCCCTTACAGCAACAGCAGGAACCTGACCCTATAGGAGTAGGCAATGATTTTAGAACAATAATCTGTCCCTCAAAGCAGTAGACTCTACCTAGTCCAGAATCAGATCGTTCTGTAATGCAGGATAAGATCTGCAATCTGTCCCTCAAAGCAGTAGACTCTACCTAGTCCAGAATCAGATCGTTCTGTAATGCAGGATGAGATCTGCAATCTGTCCCTCAAAGCAGTAGTAGTAATCTCTACCTAGTCCACAATCAGATCCTTCTGTAATGCAGGATGAGATGTTATTAATATCTGCAATCTGTCCCTCACAGCGCCGGCAGGATCCGCTCCCTAGACTATCCTTAGAGCATATGACATGCAGCACTACGTTACTCCAGCTTATACAGAGGCTGGGTCACATGATGCACTGGCCAATCACAGCCATGCCATTAGTAGGCATGGCTGTGATGGCTTCTAAGGGCAAACCAGTGAAACGCTTGTTGATTGGCTGCCCTGCAGCTATTCAACATGCGTGATCAAATACCCGAACCCAGAACCCAAACCCAAACTTTTTTTCAAATGTCCGGGTTCGGGTCTGGGTCACGGACACCCTAAAGTTCGGTACGGACCTGAACTTTACAGTTCGGGTTCGCTCAACTCTAGTTAGCACAGATGCATGGGTGAGGGATGTGTGGGCATGGATGGGTGAGCACGGATGCATGGGTGACGGATGGGTGAGCACAGATGCATGGGTGGCAGATGGGTGAGCACAGATGGGTGAGCATGGATGGGTGAGCACGGATGTATGGGTGACGGATGGGTGAGCATGGGTGACGGATGGGTGGACACGGATGAGTGAGCACGATGCATGGGTGACAGATGGGTGAGCACGGATGGGTTAGCATGGATGTATGGGTGACTGGGGGGTGAGCATGGGTGACGGATGGGTGGACACGGATGGGTGAGCACGGATGCATGGGTGACAGATGGGTGAGCACGGATGCATGGGTGACGGATGGGTGGGCACGGATGCATGGGTGACAGATGGGTGGGCACGGATGGTTGGGCACAGATGGGTTGGCATGGATGAGGGTGCATGGATGAGGTAGCATGGATCAGGCTGCATGGGTGAAGCTGGATGGGTGGATGGGGGTCCCTGCCTGGCACATAGCGGTGCTGTGGGCACTTCAGATCCTGCCCACAGCACCGCTGCATCTCCTTTCTCCCCCTCTCCTCTCACACTGCACTTCCGCCGGCTTGTTTACATGTGTAGCTCCATCATTTGACGGAGCGATCATGTGGTAAATGGCCGCTGCAAGAGGCCATTTACCGTGATCCGTGATGCGCCGGGTCTCAGGGACCTGGCAGTCATGGATGCTCCCAGGTGCGCGCCCCAGGGGGCGAGTGGGAGCGTGATTCTGGGAGGACGTTATAGTACGTCCACCCAGAATAATGGATCCCACTTGCGGCCGTATATATACGTTACACGGTCGGCAAGTGGTTAAAGGTGAACTAACCCTTTAATGTTGCTACAATTGCAAAACAATGTTATATACTTGCACATGCAAGTTGACACCAAACACAGCTATGGAAAGCCTTCTTGGAAGTTCAGTTTATCTTTTCTTTACAGTAAATAAAGAACTGAAATATGACACCTTTAGCTGTTTTCATCCATACTATTTTACTAAACAGATTAACCACTTGCCGACCGCTCGCCGCAGCATGATGGCGGCAAAGTGGTTTGTTATCGCGAAACACCGTCACTTGATGGCGCCCGCAATAACGAGTATTGTGAGCATGCATGCGCCGCAGGAGGCATGCTCGCGCGCTCACTGTGTTCCGGGGGGGCCAGGGAGCGGGTATGGCAGACCCGATCTCCGCCGGCTACCCGCGATGGCTCACCCGCAGTGAGAGAACGGAGGTCCGTGTATGTAAACACGGATCTCTGTTCTGACAGAGGGGGAAGGGATGTGATCACAGGTTTCCTGTATATGGAAACCTTGATCACTCCCCTCCCCCTGGCAGCCCAGCACCAATACAGTTAGAACACACTGAGGGAACACAGCTAACCCTTAGAGCGCCCCCTCCAGGTTAACCCCTTCACTGCCAATGGCATTTACACAGTAATCAGTGCATTTTTATAGCACTGATCGCTGTATAAATGCCAATGGTCCCAAAAAAGTGTCAAAATGGTCCAACATGTCCACCGCAATATCACAGTAATATAGTAAAATATAAAAAAATAAAAACCCCAGAAATTAATTCTCATGGTTCGTAAACGCGGCAACTTTTGCAATTTTTTTTTTACTAAAAATATGAGGAAGAATGTGAATAGGCCAAAACTGATGAAAAAAATGTTTTTTTATATTTTTTTGGATTTGTATTTTAGCAAATTGTTTTTTTTGCAAAATTGTAGCTCTTTTATTATTTATATTGGTGATCAGAAGTGACGCAGAGGTGATCAAATACCACCAAAAGAAAGCTCTATTTGTGGGAAAAAAAGGACACAAATTTTGTTTGGGTACAACGACACACAAACGCGTAATTGTCAGTTAAAGAAACGCAGTGCCGAATCACAAAAAGTGCTCTGGTCCTAAAGGGGGAAATCCTTCCGGGGCTGAAGTGGTTAAACTATACTAAAGGTGTTTTTAGCAGTTTGAAAGATATCTATGTTTTTGTACATACAGTATCTCACAAAAAGTAAGTACACCCCTCACATTTTGGTAAATATTTTATTATATCTTTTCATTTGACAACACTGAAAAAATGACACTTTGCTACAATGTAAAGTAGTGAGTGTATAACAGTGTATATTTGCTGTCCCCTCAAAATAACTCAACACACAGCCATTAATGTCTAAACCGCTGGCAACAAAAGTGAGTACACCACTAAGTGAAAATGTCCAAATTGGGCCCAGTTAGCCAGTTTCCCTCCCCGGTGTCATGCGACTCGTTAGTGTTACAAGGTCTCAGGTGTGAATGGGGAGCAGGTGTGTTCAGTTTGTTGTTATCTCTCACTCTCTCATACTGGTCACTGGAAGTTCAATATGGCATTTCATGGCAAAGAACTCTGAGGATCTGGAAAAAAAAGAATTGTTGCTCTACATAAATATGGCCTAGGCCAGTGTTTTTCAACTCCAGTCCTCAAGGCACACCAACAGGTCATGTTTTCAGGATTTCCCTCAGATGAAACAGCTGTGGTAATTACTAAGGCAGTGAAACTGATCAAATCACCTGTGCAAACTCATGGAAATCCTGAAAACATGACCTGTTGCTGTGCCTTGAGGGCTGGAGTTGAAAAACACTGGCCTAGGCTATAAGAAGATTGCCAAGACCGTGAAACTGAGCAGCACGGTGGCCAAGACCATACAGCGGTTTAAGAGGACCGGTTCCACTCAGAACAGGCCTCACTATGGTCTACCAAAGGAGTTGCATGCACGTGCTCAGCGTCATATCCAGAGTTTGCTTGCTGCAGAGGTTGAAGGGGTGGGGGGCCAGCCTGTCAGTGCTCAGACCATATACCTCACACTGCATCAAACTGGTTTGCATGGCTGTTATCCCAGAAGGAAGCCTTTTTAACCACTTCCCGACCGCCATATGCAAAATGACGGCCGGGAAGTGGCTCAGTTATCCTGACTGGACATCATATGACGTCCTCAGGATAACAAGCCGCCGCGCGCCCGGGGGGGCGCGCATCGCGGCGATCGGTGGTGTGGGAGGTCAGTCTGACCCCCCGCAATACCGATCTCGGTAAAGCGCTTCAATCCGAAGCACTTTACCATGTGACCAGCCGTGATTGGTCACAGTGTAATACAGGAAAGCCGTTTATCGGCTTTCCTGTACTCAGGTCTGCAGACCTGATGAGGGGAGAGCCGATCGGCTGCATCCCTGACAGGGAGGGTTTGTGCTGATGATTTATCAGCACAGCCCTCCCTCGGATCGCCACCCTAGACCACCAGGGAGCCTGCCCAGGGACCACCAGGGATGTGCCCACCCAGGACCACCAGGGAGCCGACCAGGGACCACCAGGGAGCCGATCTGGACCACCAGGGAGACCCCCCCTAGACCACCAGGTAAGTGACATACTGCCCAATGTGGATGGCACTCAGTGCCACCTTCAGATGCCACCCTAGACCACCAGGAAATGAGCCCCTATCAATGTATATGCCCACCAGTGCCCAACAGTGCCCCTATCAGTGCCCACCAGTGCCCCTATCAATGCATACCAGTGCCACATATCAGTGCCCACCATTGCCACCTACCAGTGCCCACCTATCAGTGCCACCTATCAGTGTCCAGTGCCGCCTATAAGTGCCAATCAGTGCTGTCTATTAGTGCCCATCAGTGCCGCTTAGCAGTGTCCGTCAGTGCTGCATATCAGTGCCACCTCTCAGTACCTGTCAGTGCTGCTTATCAGTGCCGCCTAACAGTGCTCATCATCGCTGCATATAAGTGCCTCATCATCAGTGCCACCTCATCAGTGCCGCTTCATCAGTGCCAATCAGTACTGCCGCATCAGTGCCCATCAGTGTAGCCTCATCAGTGCCCACCAGTGAAAATTTACTTATTTACAAAGTTTTGTGACAAAAATAGAGAATTTTTTTTTTCTTTTTCAAAATTTTCAGTATTTTTTTATTTGTAGCGCAAAAAATAAAAAACGCAGGGGTGATCAAATACCACCAAAAGAAAGCTCTATTTGTGGGAACAAAATGATAAAAAATCTGTTTGGGTGCAGCGTCGCAGGACCGCGCAATTGTCATTCAAAGCGCAACAGCACTGAAAAATGAAAATTGGTCTGGTAGTAAAGTGTTCTAAGTGCATAGTACTGAAGTGGTTAAAGATGATGTACAAGAAAGCCCACAAACAGTTTGCTGAAGACAAGCAGACTAAGGACTAGGGATGGGCCGAACACCCCCCAGTTCAGTTCGCACCAGAACTTGTGAACAGGCCAAAAATTTGTGCGAACACCGTTAAAATCAATGGGACTCAAACATGAAAAATCAAAAGTGCTAATTTTAAAGCACTATACAAGTTATTGCCCTAAAAAGTGTATGGGGACCCGGGTCCTTCCCTAAGGGATATGTATCAATGCGAAAAAAAAAGTTCTAAAACTGTGTGTGTATATATATAAGTTCTAGACTGTATATATGGGGGGAGGGAGATGAACGAAGGGCTTGTTGTGCCGAGTGTAGGAACGCATTCGGCACACACTCACTGTTTTCTCAAACACATATTTTGTGATACAAGCAGGGGAAGCGGCAGCTGGCAGTATAGTGTGTTTTTTTTACATACTTCAACCTGCACCCCCCCTCCTCCAGAAAATGGTAGCGCCCAGGGCGGCCGCCCGTTCGGCCCCTGCCTAGTACCGGCCCTGGGTGGGAGTGTCATGGTCTGGGGCTGCTTGAGTGCTGCCAGCACTGGGGAGCTACAGTTCACTGAGGGAACCATGAATGCCAACATGTACTGTGACATACTGAAGCAGAGCATGATCCCCTCCCTTTGGAGACTGGGCCGCAGGGCAGTATTCCAAAATGATAACGACCCCAAACACACCTTGCTAAAGAAGCTGGGGGTAAAGGTGATGGACTGGCCAAGCGTGTCTCCAGATTTAAACCTTATTGAGCATCTGTGGGTCATCCTCAAATGGAAGGTGGAGGAGCACAAGGTCTCTAACATCCACCAGCTCAGTGATGTCAGCATGGAGGAGTGGAAGAGGACTCCAATGGTAACTTGTGAAGCTCTGGTGAACTCCATGCCCAAGAGGGTAAAGGCAATGCTGGAAAATAATGAGGCCAACACAAAATATTGACACTTTGGGCCCAATTTGGACATTTTCACTTAGGGATGTACTCACATTTGTTGCCAGTGGTTTAGACATTAATGGCTGTGTGTTGAGTTATTTTGATGGGACAGCAAATGTGAGGGGTGTACTCACTTTTGTGAGATCCTGTATGTACAAAAACATAGATATCTTTTAAACTGCTAAAAACGCCTTTAGTATAGTTTAAACTGTTTAGTAAAATAGTATGGATAAAAACAGCCAAAGGTGTCATAATTCAGTTCTTTATTTACTGTAAAGAAAAGAAAATCGTAACTTGCAAGAAGACTTTCCATAACTGTGTTTGGTGTCAACTTGCATGCAAGTATATAACATTGTTTTGCAGTTGTAGCAACATTAATCTCAAGAGTTTTAACTGTCTGTTGATAACATGTGTCAAAACACTTTTACAAGGTCAATATAACTGGCTTATACTCAAGCAACCAAATAAACAGTAAATCACTACTGTTAAAACACTGTTGCAGAGAGGGAGAGAGAGAGAGACAATAAAACCGTTATGTATTATGTTTTCATTTATAAAGGCTCTGTATCAATGAATTTCAGCTTAGTGCCAGTTCACACTTGTGCAATGCAGGAACCCTGCTAATCTACTGCGGGTTCCTGCATCGCACCTGACTAGCATGGCAGTTCACACTCCCAAACTGCTGGGAGTGTCAATACAATGTTAATAACGCCCCCATTTCAGCTCGCATATCGCACTGCAAACTGACAATTCAGACATGTATCGGACCGCATGGGTGTGTGAACACCCATGTGATCCAATTCCGGTGCGGACCAAAAAAAGGGTCCTGTGCATGTTTGGTCCGATTGTGATGCAAATTCAGCCATACTGTCTGTATGGCTGAAATCGCATCGCATGGATATCGCATATGATTTGGACTGCAGTGCGGTGCGAATCACATGCGATCTCACACCACGCAGCAGTGTGAACCGGCTGTTCAAATCAGTTGGGGTCTGTGTTCCATACTTGGAATGTTTGCAGTGTCAGCTCAAGGTTATGAGAAACACACTAATTGTATTCTTCTTAAGTTCACATAACATAGATAAAAGAAAAACTGTAATTTGTACCACACAGCATAATACATATGCTAGATTAAAATTGAACTTCAGGCAGATACAAAAGAAGTACCAACTAATGCAGTTATGTACTGTACTAAATATACAGTATATATATATATATATATATACACACAGAGTACTGTACAAGGTCTTAGCTGGGTGTAAAAAAATGCTGTAAATTAAGAATGCTGCAGAAATAGAAGTGTTAATAGTTTATTTTTTAGTTGAGTTACTTAACCTTGTTTTCATGTCCTATGCATGAAAACATAGGAACTGGGGTGCAGAAAAATGGCAGCAGGTACTCTGGATTGATGAGTCAAATTTTGAAATATTTGGCTGTAGCAGGAGGCTGTTTGTTGAAGAGTGGTAAAATAATGAGTGTCTCCAGGCAACGGTGAAACATGACAGAGGCTCCTTGCAAGTTTGGGGCTGCATTTCTGCAAATGGAGTTGGAGATTTAGTCAGGATCAAAGGTGTCCTCAATGCTGAGAAATACAGGCAGATACTTATCCATCATGCCATACCTTTAGCAAAGAGCGTGATTGGCCCCAAATGTATTCTGCAGCAGGAGAACAACCCCAAATATACAGTTAATGTCATTAAGAACTATCTTCAGCTTAAAGAAGAACAAGGTGACCTGGAAGTGATGGTTTGGCCCCCACAGAGCCCCAATCTGAACATCATTGAGTCTGTAGGGGATTGAGTTGAGTCTGGGATGAAGAGGCAGCCTACATCCACAGAAGATCTGTGGTCAGTTCTCCAAGATGTTTGGAACAACCTACCTGCTGAGTTCCTTCAAAAACTGTGTGCAGGTGTACCTAGAAGAATTGATGCTGTTTTGAAGGCAATGGATGGTCACACCAAATATTGATTAGATTTTTTTTTTTTCTAAATTACTTTCCATTTTGTTGATTCATAAAAATAAACTATTAAGACTACTATTTCTGGAAGCGTTCTTAATTTACAGCATTTTTTCACACCTGCCTGCTTTTGCACAGTACTGTATATATTTATGTATTGCTATTTACTGTGACAGTATACATACTTTACTTAGTTGAGCAGTCTGATGCTTATTTCCTGATACTCTAAAATAGTTGTTTGTAGGTTTTTGATACTGGTGCTTACTTTTGCAGCAACCCATTACTCAACCAGGAGTGTCAGAGTTGTCGAAGCTGTCCAAAAAGTTGTGGCAAGGAACAGAGAACCCAACTTACCCAGCGGCCCCTTCAGGAGAGAGGTCAACAAATATTAATTTTATTTTGAATGTTTTTTTAGAGTTTTTAAAGCTATAGCTTTCATTAAAATAATGCCTGGTGATCCTGATGCAACCTTGTTCATTAACTTCCTGTTATCACATGAACGCTGTCTCTTAGTTTTGCTCCTGCATTGTCACTCTGTCACATATGCCCCTGATGAAGTCTACAAGCACCATGCTGACACACCTGACACACTTTGTGCAGTCGTTGTTTATGATTGTAAGTGGGGATGAGCGCAAACATCCAAACTGTTTCTGTATATGATAGCTTGGTTCCTGTCGTAGATTGTTAAGGAAACTGGCACCCAGTTCATTCTTAGCAACCAGTGTTGTCACCCAGCCCATTCATTTACTGGCCAGAAATCCCTGGCCTTGTAAACAAAGAGCAGGGATGGTGGCTGATGTCATGGTCCAAAATTTGTGAGCCCCCCTATCTTAACCCCTTTGCGCCGACAGTACGCATATATGCAACCCCAATGGACTGGGCTCTTTTCCGTGGGGCCGCATATATGCGTATCTGTCTTTGCTCTAGGAGCGCACTGCACATCACTCTCCCAGCACAGAGACTAGGGTTTCACCGGGAGCCCCAGGTCCTGCACTAATGATCAGGACCCAGAACTCCCGATTCTGGGTCACCTGATCGCTCTGATAGCTTCTGATTGGATATCACAGTGATTAGTCACTGTGAAGCCTGCCACTGTGTTTCTCTCTCTATGAATGGAGAGGAAATATACATTGTATCTTTCTTTCCTTGCAGAGAAAAAAAAGAAACAAAAAAATAAATAATAAAAAAATAAAATAAAATAATAAAGAAATAATACCCAGATCAAGGTTTGATCTAGGTCAGTGTCCGCGTTAGTGTTTGGGTCACGTAAGGGTCAATGTCAGGGTCAGTATATTTTGTGTAGGATTTTTTAAAAAAGCATTTTTAAAATTAGTATTAGTGTCAGTGTGTTTTAGGTAGAATAAAAAAAGCAAACTGAGCACTATTGTTTCTGGGCTGTATTATTTTTATTTTTTTACTATTTTGTCCCATTTTTCCTTTGATAATAAAAACAGGAGATATGCATTACCGTTTACTACTAAATAAAAGCCCAATTTGTCCTGAAAAAACAAGGTATAATCCACCTCTATGCACAAAGTAGTTGTGATGATATGCACAGTTTTACTAACACACAAAGTTGAAAAATTGTGCTTAGGCATTAAATATTTGTTTTTGTCAGGGCTGGGCTCAGTCCTCCCTTCTCTGAGCCCTAGTGCTCAGCTGTCAGATAATTGCCGGTACTCTTCATTCCACAGTGACTCACCTGGTCTTCATTTCCTACTCGTTAGCTAGCCCTGCTGGCTATTTAAACTACCTGGATCAGATCTCCTGTGCCTTCGCCTGGTCAACATATCCAGATAATCTGCTGTATTTTCCTGTTAAAGACTTTGCCTGGCTGACTTCCCTTCTGGCTCCTGATCCTGTTTGCTGCCTCTACTACGCTGATCTCTGGATTCCTGTTTCACTGGCTTGTTCTGACTACCCGCTCTGGTTACCAAACTCTGGCTATGGTTTTACTATGTTTGCTCTGTTTGTACCATTTTACTAAAAATGGAAAATGCTAGTGCTATTCTAGAAAAGGAAAAAATGCCCACATCCCTGGATAATACAAACTACGAAGAAAACCCTCTAATTGGGACTTTTAAAGACATTGATTCCAAAGATTAGAGAAAATAAATCAATTTTATTTAAACATATTAGAGCAGGAAAATCAACATTTTAAAATTAATCTATGCTGTCATAGGAGTGCGGTTTAACAAGGTTACAAAGCATAAAAAAGAATGACAAGGTTGGTATAACCACAATACTCTTGTTGAGTGCAGAGTGTAACCAACACGTTTCAAGCTGTGCAATTAATGCTGTTCATCAGGGGTAAGTGGTTGTAACAATAGAAGCATTGTCTGAATTTGACATAAAAAGATGTCATTAGATAACAGAAACATACATATTCTTTATAGTGTAACATCAGATAAGGTTCAATACTGACCATTCATATAAATCATTGTATCCAAAAACCTCTTTGTTAAAAACTAGTATAAATTACCTGGGGATTAACCTACCTTCTAGAGCCAGTCACCTATATGACTTGAATTTCCTGCCTTTGCTAAAAACTCTAAAGCAAGACTTAAATAAATGGTCTAAAACTACATTCTCGTGGTTTGACAGAGCTGCTATAATCAGAATGAATGTTCTCCCTAGACTTTTATACTTGCTACAGACAATCCCGGTTAAGTTACCGCAGTCCTTTTTCTCCACTTATAGGAAGGCATGATCAGACTTCATCTGGGGTTCAAAGGCGGCCAGGTTGAGCCATGATAAATTAACTACACCTAAACTTAGAGGGGGGTGGGTCTACCAGAAGTACAAAAATATTATTGAGCGTGTAGTCTCAATAGGATCGTTGACTGGCACGTTCACTCCAATTCAAAAGCATGGGTCACGCTAGAGGGGGCGTTCTCAGAGGTGCCCTTGAGATGTCTACCCTGGCTCCGAACTAACTGTCACTCAAAACAACTGTGGGATCACCCTTTGATCAACTGCACCCTGTCTAGCTGGCGAGCAATTAATAAAAAGTTACAGTTCTCTTCCTTCCCGGGTCCTCTCACCCCACTTATTCATAATGCGGACTACCTCCCGAACATTGAAGAGCACCTGTGAATTAATTATGTAAAATACCGCGCTATATACATCAATACTCAAGGTATTACAACTCAGTTGTGCAAAACTCAATTGTGCAAGTGTAGTATAAAATTAAAATATAAATATGTTATATAATAATCTGACAGCTGCTGCTTTAAAAAATCAAATAATATAAAATCAACACTCATAAACAAAAGTCCAGTGTTAGCAGCGCTTTGAAAAAATGTGAGGGTAAACAAATGTTAAAGGTAAAGTGCCAGTGCTGAAAAAAAAAATTGCCAGTGCTGGAAATAAAGTTCTTGAGAAGTGCAAATAATCTTCTATTAAGTACTCTTCTATTAAAATCCTCCACCTCTGTAAAAAATACAATTGGAGGCTCACCAGAATTATGGATATAAAACGCTGGCTGAGTTGGAGACATACATTCTTTGTGTGATGGTCCTATGCTGAGTTCCCTATGGATGTATTCAAAGGCGTTTTATATCCATAATTCTGGTGAGCCTCCAATTGTATTTTTTCCCCCGCACGTGGTGAACAGAGGTGGAGGATTTTAATAGAAGAGTACTTAATAGAAGAGTATTTGCACTTCTCAAGAACTTTATTTCCAGCACTGGCACTTTACCTTTAACATTTGTTTACCCTCACATTTTTTCAAAGCGCTGCTAACACTGGACTTTTGTTTATGAGTGTTGATTTTATATTAAAGAGCACCTATTTAAAGAGGTGGGGGGGGCCTCCTGGGAAGTGGAGAGAACTTTTTTTCTCGAGGCTCTTTCCTCTCCTTCAGGGAGTAAGAGGCCTTAACTCCTTCCCACAAACTATCCTGGTTCGGGTATCTCCAAATTAGGCACTACATCATGTCCACGAAACCAATTTCGAATTGGAGTAGGCCTCTTACCCCTTTTGAAGCTTTATGCTGCAAAACCGAACCCCAAAGGCATGTGATTTCGGAGGTGTATGCAAACATGTTTAAGAATTCTGACCCAAAACGAGACAAAACCTCCATTCAATGGGGGAAGGATTTGTCGATAGACTTATCCACTCGGGAGTGGGAACAAATTTTCACGCACATTCATAAGGGTTCAATTAATGTCTCGGTGCAGGAGAACGGGTACAAAATTTATTCTACATGGTACAGAACCCCAGACAGATTGCATAAATTATACCCATCTGTCTCCAAAAACTGTTGGAGATGTAATGAAGAGGAAGGAACGCTCCTCCACACCTGGTGGTCATGTTGGCTGATTCAGCCTTTTTGGGAGAAAATTCATGACCTTATTACTAACATTACAACGCTCCCTCTGGACTTTTCTCCGGCCCAGTATTTGTTGCACCACACACCTATCTCCCCAAAAAAATACAGCAAATCGCTTGCACTCCACTTAATCAACGCCGCCAAGCAGTGTATCCCCCTGCACTGGAGGGACATTAACCCCCCCACAGTGGAAGACTGGATAAAGAGAGCACAAAAAATCGCAGAGATGGAGGATCTAGTTAATCAAGCTAGGGACTCCCCTGGGAAATTCTACAAAACATGGGCTTGCTGGCTAGCGTTTATTGATAATAGACAAACTCAGCTGTTGTCCCTCAAATAAGGTGGGATTGGTGATCTACAGCTCAATAAGTGGGGGAGGGGGACGGGGAGAGGTGGGAGTATCCCTTTCACTATACTCTCTTTTTGCTTTACGCTCCCTCTGGCTCTTCTCCCCTCCTTGTTCTTTCTTCCCCCTTTCTCTGGGGGGGTTTTGTTTTTTGTTTTTGTTTTTTTTATCCCTTTCTTCATGTACATAGATTCTAGTAAGGAAAGTATAGGGCTACATCACCGAGTGAACCCAATTCACAGCATCCTGGGCTTGGGACCGAGTGCGAGGGGGTCCTGGGGACGATGGATGATTTCAAAGATGCATAGTAGTGGGTGTATAGGACCTATCCAGTTATTACAACAGGAGTATTAGACTGTTCACAAGGAGCATTGTTCTTTTATACAGGTGGATGCACAATCCTTTATAATGGGTAATTGAGTAGATACTTTTGGATGTTATGCCTATTACATTGTATGAGTATTTTTTTTTTGTGTCATTTACAGACTTTGAGTCTACCCGCTATCATACAAACAGTATGTAACTACAATATTGTTTTCTATCATATATCTTAATAAAAAGTTTGAAACAAAAAAAAAAAACTTGTATAAAAATAACTTTTGCCACCTATTGTCCATCCAGAGTCCATAGGGTGAGGAAATGAATGGCACACTGCCTAACCTGGTCACAGAGGGCAACAAACCCTGCCTAAGGGGATCACGCCCCAAGAAAAGCAGCCAAAACATGTTGGATTGGTCTAATCATATAAAAAAGATGAAGAAAAATTAGAAAAAATGTATTTCCAATGATATGGTACTTACAAAGTATGCATGTATAGGCATGCATGTCATGACACCTGGGGTCAGGTGACAGGTGCGCACCACTAGAGTGCGAATTGCACCAAGCATTGTTAACCCAAGGCTGACTGCTGCTAATGAGTTTCGGCTGATGCGGGAAGAGGGCCCCCGGAGCACGAACACTGAAACACAGGGAGCTAATGCATCAGTTTCCCCAGGGCATGGAGTCTAAGAGCCAGTGGGTGTTCTCCAGTGCCTCTAGTGGTTGACATGGATTTGGCTGTAACTGGATCCAGGTCGCGGCCCCGGGGTCCCCTAGCTCACACTCACTGGCTACAGGTGGAAGAGAGGAAGCAGCAGCGTAGAAAAAGCAAAGAATAGTCAGAGGTAATAGCGAAGGGTCAGGGCTACAAGCAGACAGGATAAACAGAGAGCAAGCTGAAGATCGGGGGAATCAGGCAGGCAGGGATAGTCAGACAAGCCAAAGATCGGTACACGCAATAAGGAACGCTAGGAACAACCATACACAAAGCCAAACACGGACAAACGTTGATCAGCAATGCAGGCTTGCACTGCCAGGTGTTAAATCCTGTTCCCAATTAGGGCCTCGGGTGGAGACCAGCTGAGGAGAGCCTACTAAAGCACACTGTTGAGGGAGGCCTGGCCTTTAACTGGACACATGCAGCAAGGTAGGCAACAGATAAGACATAATAATAAAGAGGAAAAAAAAAATTAAAGTAAAAAACATTAAATGTCAAAAATGATTGATAAATGAAGCAGCAATACTGTTTGAAAGATATAAATACAAGAAGCCAAATATAAATAAAATATTGCGCTAAAAGTACTAAATAAAGTGCAAGTGCATAAATTAAATAATAAGGTAAAATAAATGTCCAAATCCAAAATGAGTAATGTTCACTCAGTAATGAATTTCAATATGCTTAAATCATTGGCAAAAGTCTATATTCATCCTTGATGTGCCCAATATCCATAATAAAACAGGGGACGTGTAACAAGGCACACAAGGGTTTGTAACTGAATCCACCACCATGTATATAGTGCGCTTACCCCCAGCTATTGATCTCTTGTTACAGGAGGTGAAAGAAAGCCTGTGTGTCCTCCTGGGATTATAGTGTTTATTCTGGTATGGAGTCTCAAAGTTTCCACAGTTGTGTCCAGAAAAGTATTCCTCTCATTTATCCATGCCCTGGGAAAACGTGTATTAACACGAAACCAGTCGGGTAATGGCTCCATCTTTGTGCACTGTGCCTTTTCTTTGATGCTGGAATGATGAATTTTGATTGAAATTGACATGTCTGAATTCTGCTGCAACATTGTAAGTGCTATACTTTTTAATTAAAAACATTTGACTTTACTGTATTACACTATGAGGAACCTTTTTTTCTTCTGGGTACACCTCATGCTTACTGGATAAATGAGAGGAAAGCTTTTCTGGACACAACTGTGGAAACTTTGAGACTCCATACCAGAATAAATGCTGCAATCCCAGGAGGATACACACAGGCTTTCTTTGATCTCCTGTAACAAGAGATCAATAGCTGGAGGTAAGCGCACTATATACACGGTGGTGGATTCAATTACAAATTTTTGTGTGCAAGGTGACACTTCCCTGTTTTATAATGGATATCAGGCACGTCAAGGATGAATATGGACGTTTGCCAATGGTTTAACCACTTGCTTACTCGGCATTTAAACCCCCCTTCTGCCCAGACCAATTGTCGGCTTTCAGCGATGTCTCATTTTGAATGACAATTGCGCGGTCGTGCGACGTTGTACCCAAACAAAATTGGCGTCCTTTTTTTCCCACAAATAGAGCTTTCTTTTGGTGGTATTTGATCACCTCTGCATCATTTCTGATCGCCACTATAAACAAGAAAAGAGCAACAATTTTGAAAAAAAACAATATTTTTTTACTTTTTGCTATAATAAATATCCAAAAATAAAAAATAAAAAACAAA
>BLSH010527132.1:1543066-1559420 GCA_018402905.1 Glandirana rugosa | reverse complement strand
TTACTCCCTTGTGTCAATTGGGGAAGTGACGGGGGAATCACAATTGGGGAAATGACGGTTACTGTAAATATGTCATTAGTCACCTGTAAATTAAAGACTAGCGACATATTTACAGTAACCAGGGTTTTTTCATAGTTTTTACAGGTTGTACTGGCGACGTTATACTATTTTTTAGTTATATGCTATACATCTTCTTATATAAATCCGGTTTGGGCTACTTATAAAAATAAAAAAAAAACCTAAACATAATATCTTTTTTCATTCTTTATAACAAGAAAAAACGTTTTAACAGCGAGAAAAAAACAAATATCGCCGCTAGTCTTTACTACGTCTCCACTAGTTTATGGTGGTTTTCTTTCGAGATAAACACCCTTTTTTTCCTGCGGTTAAAACAAACCCATGTTGATAGAGCTTTCTTTTGGTGGTATTTGATCACCTCTGCATCATTTCTGATCGCCGCTATAAACAAAAAAAGAGCGACAATTTTGCAAAAAAGAACAATATTTCTTACTTTTTTCTATAATACAAATCCAAAAAAAAAATAAAAATATTCATCGGGTTTGGCCTAAATATATTCTTCTACATATCGTATATTGATTTTTTATCATATTGCAGCGGTCATGTTGGACATTTTTGATACTTTTTTGGGACCAATGACATTTATACAGCGATCAGAAATTAAATGTCCACTGATTACTGTATAAATGTCATTGGCAGTAAAGGGGTTAACACTAAGGGGGCAGTGAAGGGGTTAACTGTGTTCCCTCATTGTGCTCTAACTGTGTGGGGGATGAGCTGGCTGGGACCTGACAGATCTAACTGATCCCAGTGACAGGGATCAGTAGATCAGCCATGTCCCCTGTCACAGAACGGAGAACCACCGTGTTTACATTGGCGGTTCCCCGTTCTGAAGCTCTGTCAGGCGATCACAGATCACCAGTGGACATCGAGTCAGGGGCGCGGGAGCTGGGAGCATGCACAGGGGACGATGTCCATGGACGTCGTCCAGGAAATTCAGATCTGCGCTGGAGCCATACTTCGGCGCGGATCTGAAGGAGTTAAGCATATTGAAATTCATTACTGAGTGAACACTAATCACTTTGGATTTGGACATTTATTTTACCTTATTATTTAATTTATACACATGCACTTTATTTAGTACTTTTAGCGCAATACTTTATTTATATAACAGATAAGACATGAATGTTTGCTCCGGTTTCATGACAATGCATGGATAAATGTATATACTGTATCTGCATGCCCATGCATATAGAGATCAGTGAGACATCTAAACCATAAACCCACCTGTTCCTCCCTGTGTTTCAATTAAGGGTTTGGATTACTCAGGTGGTATTGCAAACAATAGGAATCAACCTAAGTGGTCCTGTGCAGCAGATGAAGCTGCAGGAAAAAATATTAAGAAAAAGTGGACGTTTAACTTAGTACATTATATCATTCAAAAAAAGGGTAATGGCGCACAGTGGCAGGAGAAAGGCAGAGCGGGCCGCACGTGGATGGCGGCCCGCATCCCAAGATGCCACGCATAGCACAGCTATTCTTGGGAACTGGCCAGGTGTAAAGGCTCCGCCCATGTTCGGGGTAGTGATGCTCTGCGTCACCATCTCGACGGTGCATTACGTCACCAAGGACACCAGGACTATGCCTGGCAACCAGGCGACCAATAGCAAAGACCGGCGCCAGCATAGAAAACACTGACGCCGGCCTTTGTGCGCTGTGTAAACAGGAGTGAGGGGGCCAAGACCAAAATGACACCCAGAGGATGCCAAATGAACAGCAGGCCGCAAAAGAAAGGAATGGGTTGTTTATCTCAGAAACAGCAAAAAATTATACAGACATTACAATACCGCAAATGGCACTCATATGTACAAGGAGGTATCTACATTTTCATATATTACATATCATATATTCATACATTTTATTACAAAGTGTGATTTTTACTGCACTTCTGTCTCAGTCTGATTCATGGTTCCTGACAGTTTTGCCCTTAGGCGCAAGGGGGTTAATGAGGGCTTCCCAATTCAAGGGAGGATCTAGGCACATGACATCGTCCTGCACAGAAGAGCGCCCACTCACATCTAGCAGGAGACCCTGGTGGAGGTAGCCTCTGATGAGACAGTACTCTTCTTTTACTCTAGTGCCTGACACCAGCAAATGTGAAATGTTAACAATGTTGTTTTTTTTTTTTATAATAAATGTTTTTTCACTATGGGATATTCTGCATTCTCTTGATTTTTCTATATATGGAATATGTATGATTGGCCCCATTCCAGGAGTGTGCAATTTGCACAAGGTGGAAAACAGAATAAGATGGAAAGTGTTTATTTATATACAGTTTTGCTAATAAGTTTCCATACCCTGGCAGAATTTATGATTTCTTGGCCATTTTTCAGAGAATATGAATGATAACACAAAAACATTTCTCTCACTCATGGTTAGTGTTTGGCTGAAGCCATTTATTATCAATCAACTGTGTTTACTCTTTTTAAATCACAATGACAGCAGAAACTACCAAATGACCCTGATCAAAAGTTTACATACCCTGGTGATTTTGGTCTGATAACATGCACACAAGTTGACACAAAGGGGTTTGGGTGGCTGTTAGGTAACCACCCTCTCCTGTGATCTGTTTGCTTGTAATTAGTGTGTGTGTATAAAAGGTCAATGAGTTTCTCTCATCCAGTGCTATACCAACGTTTCTGGATTCTGAGGCATGGGGAAAGCAAAAGAATTGTCAAAGGATCTGTGGGGAAAGGTAGTTGAACTGTATAAAACATATGAAACGTGTGTTGTCATTCATATTCTCTGAAAAATTGCCAAGAAATCATACATTCTGCCAGGGTATGTAAACTTATGAGCACAACTATACATATATAGTGGGGCAAAAAAGTATTTAGTCAGCCACCAATTGTGCAAGTTCTCCCACTTAAAAAGATGAGAGAGGCCTGTAATTTTCATCATAGGTACACTTCAACTATGAGAGACAGAATGAGAAAAAAAAATCCAGAAAATCCCATTGTCTGAGTTTTAAAGAATTTATTTGCAAATTATGGTGGAAAATAAGTATTTGGTCAATAACAAAAGTTCATCTCAATACTTTTTTATATACCCTTTGTTGGCAATGACAGAGGTCAAACATTTTCTGTAAATCTCCACAAGGTTTTTACACACTGTTGCTGGTAGTTTGGCCCATTCCTCCATGCAGATCTCCTCTAGAGCAGTGATGTTTTGGGGCTGTCACTGGGCAACACGGATTTTCAACTCCCTCCAAAGATTTTCTATGGGGTTGAGATCTGGAGACTTGCTAGGCCACTCCAGGATCCTGAAATTCTTCTTATGAAGCCACTCCTTCGTTACCCGGGCGGTGTGTTTGGGATCATTGTCATGCTGAAAGACCCAGCCACGTTTCATCTTCAATCCTCTTGCTGATGGAAGGAGGTTTTTACTCAAAATTTCATTCATGGCCCCATTCATTCTTTCTTTTACACGGATCAGTCGTCCTGGTCCCTTTGCAGAAAAACAGCCCCAAAGCATGATGTTTCCACCCCATGCTTCACAGTAGGTATGGTGTTCTTTGAATGAAACTCAGCATTCTTTCTCCTCCAAACACGACAAGTTGAGTTTTTACCAAAAAGTTCTATTTTGGTTTCATGACCATACGACATTCTCCCAATCCTCTTCTGGATCATCCAAATGCTCTCTAGCAAACTACAGATGGGCCCGGACATGTACTGGCTTAAGCAGGGGGACATGTCTGGCACTTCAGGATTTGAGTACCTGGCGGCATAGTGTGTTACTGATGCAGGTCATTCACTAGGTCCCCCCGTGTGGTTCTGGGATTTTTGCTCACCATTCTTGTGATCATTTTGACCCCACGGGGAGAGATCTTGTGTGGAGCCCCAGATCGAGGGAGATTATCAGTGGTCTTGTATGTCTTCCATTTTCTAATAATTGCTCCCACAGTTCATTTATTCACACCAAGCTGATTACCTAATGCAGATTCAGTCTTCCCAGCCTGATGCAGGTCTACAATTTTGTTTCTGGTGTCCTTTGACAGCTCTTTGGTCTTGGCCATAGTGGAGTTTGGAGTCTGACTGTTTGAGGTTGTGAACAGGTGTCTTTTATACTGATAACGAGTTCAAACAGGTGCCATTAATACAGGTTAAAAAAGAAGTTACAGGTCTGTGAGAGCCAGAAATCTTGCTTTTTTGTAGGTGACCAAATACTTATTTTCCATCATAATTTGCAAATAAATTCTTTAAAAATCAGACAATGTGATTTTCTGGATTTTTTTTCTCATTCTGTCTCTCATAGGTGAAGTGTACCTATGATGAAAATTACATCTTTTTAAGTGGGAGAACTTGCACAATTGGTGGCTGACTAAATACTTTTTTGCCCCACTGTATATATATATATATATATATATATATATATACTATATAAACACTAAATTGTGTTTTTATTGTTTCACTTTAAGCAATATTAACATTCCTGCTTCATGAAACAATATTTTTTAAAATAGTTTTTTTGCATCGGTTCATGTCCCTCAGGGCAGTGCCCAGTTCCCTGTGCCCTTTTTTTTGCCAGTTCCTTGCCTATTAGCTTTGAAAATTGGGATACATAATTTTACAGATTTGGCACCCAAACTTTTGAAATGTTTGATGAATGTCCTGTGAACTGAACCGCAGTAGGTTCAGCCCATCCCTAATTATCCCCATGAAAAAGTAGGTCCTGAGCAATAATGGAAAAAACTGTTTTTTATGATACACAGGGCTTTAGCTTATTAAATGGCATCCAGTTATGGTTCAAAGCTATTTTAAACAGGGTCTAAAAAGCTGTTATAGGTATGCGTGTCTTGTCTCCTAAAATTCTTTAATAAGCTGTTTAATATAAACATAAATGTAAAAAAAGCTCATTACAAACTTAATATAACATTTTGGAGGAATTTCATAAATATGCCAGGCTATATACAATACAAATCTTGCAAAATATGTTTCTAGATATCCTGTATACTGACTGTATCTGAATTCAATCCATAAAATTAAAGAACCGTTAGCTGATAATGTCCATGTACACTGAGTCCCATGTTTGTCTTTACTGCCATGGCATACTTAAGAATCAATACTTGTGAGTGTGACTTGTGTCTTACAGTTTTTGTCTGTGCATTGTTGCTTCTTATAAACATTGACACAATGATCAGAGCATGGCTCTCCCAAAGCTTTCTGCTTTCTGGCTTGCATAGTCTCTCTACATTTTTTCCCTATAAGATATGATGCTTCCACAAGGTTCAGAAGGACACACAATGCAGATGTAATGATCATGAAGAGAGTAAATATGTTCTTTTCAGATGGTCTGGAGATGAAACAGTCTACTGTGTTGGGACATGGACTAAGCGTGCATTTTACTAATCGAGGAAGAAAGAAATTTTCATAGAGTCGATGAAAAACATAAATGAAAGTTAGGTCCACAGCAGCTTTGACTAGAAGACTCAAGAGATAGGTCCACCATAGGCCACCTCTCTTTTTGCTAATGTCTTTATAGAGCTTCTCACATTTTTCTCCCAATCTTTCCTTGTGTTTTCTCTCTCGGTTTTCCCGATAGGCAACATGCATCACAACAAGAAGAGAAGGGCAGGTGACTAGGATGAGCTGTAAAGCCCACAGCCTAATGTGGGACACGGGAAAGTAGTTGTCATAGCAGACATTAGAACATCCCGGCTGCCGAGTGTTGCAGTCAAAGTCTTTTTGATCATCTCCCCAGACACGGACTGCAGATACTCCATATACCAAGATGCGAAATATAAAAACGATGGAGAGCCAAAGCCGACCAAATTCAGTGGAGAATTTATTGACACCTGTCAGCAGAGCTTCATACACACCCCAGTTCATGACTGCTCTTCTGGTTACTCTGAAGATTCTGCTAATAAACAAATATATAAAAGTTGGTTTATTCAAACAGTATAAATAATTGATGCTTTAAAAAATAATTTTATACTTTCCTTCTTTCCGGATTTTTAAACTGAATCTTGAATAAAAATACTGAATATTGTTCTTATAAATTTGATATTATTCTAAATCACATTCTATGAACCATTTTTGCTTATGAAAGCTGAGCTTTTGTAAATAATGGTACTTGCATGTTGTAATATTTATATTATCATATTATTTATGTTATGGGACAGAAGGTTATTGTTTATTCTAGCCTACTCTGTAATTCTTCAATTACAATGGGTTGAATTACTAAAGTAGTAGAGGCTGATCACTTTAAATACTCAATTGTGTGCAAAGTAAATACAAAATGATATTTGGCTGCTCATGATTGGATGCTTGAAATAAAAGCCCCAGAAGGATTTACCCACTTCCTGACCAGGCTATTTTTTGTGATACGGCACTGCGTCGTTTTAACTGACAATTGCGTGGTTCGTGCGATGCTGAAACAAAATTGATGTCCTTTTTTCCCCACAAATAGAGCTTTCTTTTGGTGGTATTTGATCACCTGATAAAAATTGGGCCCAATTAGCCATTTTCCCTCCCCAGTGTCACGTGACTCATTAGTGTTACAAGGTCTCAGGTTTGAATGGGGAGCAAGTGTGTTAAATTTGGTGTTATTGCTCTTACTCTCTCATACTGGACACTGGAAGTTCAACATGGCACCTTATGGCAAAGAACTCTGAGGATCTGAAAAAAATAATTGTTGCTCTACATAAAGATGGCCTAGGTTATAAGAAGATTGCCAAGACCCTGAAACTGAGCTGCAGCATGGTGGCCCATGCAGACCATACAGAGGTTTAACAGGACAGGTTCCACTCAGAGCAGGCCTCACCATGGTAGACCAAAGAAGTTGAGTGCACATGCTCAGTGTCAGATCCAGAGGTTGTCTTTGGGAAATAGATGTATGAGTGCTGCCAGCATTGCTGAAGAGGTTGAAGACGTGGGGGGTCAGCCTGTCAGTGCTCAGACCATACTCCACACACTGCATCAAATCGGTCTGCATGGCTGTCGTCCCAGACGGAAGCCTCTTCTAAAGATGATGCACAAGAAAGCCCGCAAACAATTTGCTAAAGACAAGCAGACTAAGGACATGAATTACTAGAACCATGTCCCGTTGTCTGATGAGACCAAGATAAACTTATTTGGTTCAGATGGTGTCAAGTGTGTGTGGCGACAACCAGATGAGGAGTACAAAGTCAAGTGTGTCTTTCCTTTAGTCAAGCATTGTGGTGGCGTGCCATGGTCTGGGGCTGTATGAGTGCTGCCGGCACTGGGGAGCTACAGCTCATTGAGGGAACCAAACATTATATATTTTTTTCAAACACCCTAGAGAATAAAATGGCAATCATAGCAATACTTTTTGTCACATGGTATTTGTGCAGCAGTCTTTCAAGCGCTTTTGTTTTTGGGAAAAAAAAATCACTATTTTAACCACTTCAGCCCCGGAAGGATTTCCCACTTTA
Source organism: Glandirana rugosa (assembly GCA_018402905.1). Taxonomy (NCBI): domain Eukaryota; kingdom Metazoa; phylum Chordata; class Amphibia; order Anura; family Ranidae; genus Glandirana; species Glandirana rugosa. The sequence continues at coordinate 1,551,949 of BLSH010527132.1, read as the reverse complement.
GGACCAGAGCCCTTTTTGCGATTCGGCGCTGCGTCGCTTTAACTGACAATTGCGCGGTCGTGCGACGTTGTACCCAAACGAAATTTGCATCCTTTTTTTCCCACAAACAGAGCTTTCTTTTGGTGGTATTTGATCATCGCTGCGTCATTTCTGATCGCTGCTATAAACAAAAGAATAGCGACAATTTTGCAAAAAAACCCAAATTTCTTACTTTTTGCAAAATCCAAAAAAAAAATACAAAAAAACATTTTTTTCACCGTTTTTGGCCGATTTATATTCTTCCTCATATTTGCGATAAAAAAAAATCGCAATCTGCGTTTATCGATTGGTTTGCGCAAAAGTGGCCGCGTTTACGGATGATGAGAATTCATTTTTGGGGTTTTTATTTATTTTTTATTAGTAATGGCGGCGATCTGCGATTTTTAGCGGTACTGCGATATTGGGGCGGACATGTCGGGCCATTTTGACACTTTTTTGGGACCATTGGCATTTATCCAGCGATCAGTGCTATAAAAATGCACTGATTACTGTGTAAATGCCATTGGCAGTGAAGGGTTAACCTGCAGGGGGCGCTCTAAGGGTTAACTATGTTCCCTGGGCGTGTTCTAACTGTGGGGGGACTGTCCTAGCAGGGGTAGGGAAGCGATCACAGCTTCCGTGTAGAGGAAGGCTGTGATCACAGCCCTTCCCCCTCTCACAGAACGGAGGTCCGTGTTTACTTACACGGACCTCCGTTCTTTCACTCCGGGGGGGGGGCATCGCGGGTAGCCGGCAGCAATCGAAGCCGCCGCACCCGCTCCCTGGCCCTCCCTGAACACAGTGAGCGCGCGGGCGCGCTCACAGTGCGCGATCTCGCAGCCACCGTCAGATGACGGCGATTTGTGATATCGCACCACTTTGTCGCCGTCAACCTACGGTTGGCGGTTGGCAAGTGGTTAAGTTAAAAAATAAGACAACAGTAAAGTTAGCCCAATTTTTTGCATATTGTGAAAAAGGATGCTACGCCGAGTAAATAGATACCATACATGTTGCCGTTGAAAATTGCGCACACTCGCGGAATGGCAAGAAACTCTGGTACTTAAAAATCTCCAAAATTTTTTACCGGTTACCATGTTAGAGGTGCAAAGGAGGTCTTTTGCTAGAACTATTGCTCACACCTCCATCCCTCCATAAAGAGTACCTGCCACCATATATTACTATCACAAGGGATGTTTACATTCCTTGTGATAGCAATGAAAGTGATCAATTTTTTTTTTTAAAACAGTGTTAAAAAAAATAAATAAAATAAAATAAATAAAATAAAATAAATAAAAAAATGTAAAAAAAAAAAAATGTAAAGCGCCACCATAACGGCGAACGAAAATGCATACGTAAGTCATGCCTGCATATGAAAACGGTGTTCAAACCACACATATGAGGTATTGCCGTGATCGCCAGAATGTGAGCAGTAATTCTAGCAAAAGACCTCCTCTGCACCTCTAACCTGGTAACCATTAAAAATGTTTAAAATGTCAATGTTTATTGGCTGCAAACTGCCCCCACCTGTGTTATTGGCTGCATAACTGCCCCACCTGTGTTATTGGCTGCATAACTGCCCCCACCTGTGTTAGTGGCTGCATAACTGCCCCACCTGTGATATTGGTTGCAATTTACCCCCACCTGTGATATTGGCTGCAATTTACCCCCACCTGTGATACTGGCTGCAATTTACCCGCACCTGTGATATTGGCTGCAATTTACCCCACCTGTGATATTGGCTGCAATTTACCCCCACCTGTGATATTGGCTGCAATTTACCCCACCTGTGATATTGGCTGTAATTTACCCCCTCCTGTGATATTGGCTGCAATTTACCCCCTCCTGTGATATTGGCTGCAATTTACCCCCTCCTGTGATATTGGCTGCAATTTACCCCACCTTTGATATTGGCTGTGATTTACCCCCACCTGTGATATTGGCTGCATAACTGCCCCACCTGTGTTACTGGCTGCATAACTGCCCCCACCTGTGTTATTGGCTGCATAACTGCCCCCACCTGTGATACTGACTGCATAACTGCCCCCACCTGTGTTATTGACTGCAAAAGTACCCCACATGTGTTATTTCGGCTTTTTTTTCGGCTCCTTGGCTGTCACATGACAGCCAAGTAGTGAGCCTATTGTTCAGCCATTAAACTCTATGTGTGTGCGCTGAACAGGCGCACACACAGAGTTTGATTGGCTGCCCTGAGCTCAGGCTCAGTGTGATTGGATGTGGTAGCCGGGGGTGGGTGACTGTGGCAGCGAACATGACTCCCACTCCACAGAGACTCTGACCACCCGATGACCACCGAGGGGGGACAGCACGCTCTCTGCATGCCGAAACTGCAGACTCAGCTCGCTTCTCCGCATGCCGAATCTCTGCCCCCACCTGTTTTATTGGTTGCAAACTGCAATAAAAGTGATCTTTTTTTTTTTTTTAAAACAGTGTTAAAAAAAAAAAATAAAATAAATAAAAAAATGTAAAAAAAATGTAAAGCGCCACCATAACGGCGAACGAAAACGCATACGTAAGTTACGCCTGCATATGAAAACGGTGTTCAAACCACACATATGAGGTATTGCCGTGATCGCCAGAGTGTGAGCAGTAATTCTAGCAAAAGACCTCCTCTGCACCTCTAACCTGGTAACCGTTAAAAATGTTTAAAATGTCAATGTTTATTGGCTGCAAACTGCCCCCACCTGTGTTATTGGCTGCATAACTGCCCCCACCTGTGTTATTGGCTGCATAACTGCCCCCACCTGTGTTATTGGCTGCCTAACTGCCCCACCTGTGATATTGGCTGCAATTTACCCCACCTGTGTTATTGGCTGCAATTTACCCCACTTGTGATACTGGGGCTGTATACTGTGCCTGTGATGCTGAGCTGTATACTGTGTCCTGTGATGCTGAGCTGTATACTGTGTCCTGTGATGTGATACTGAGCTGTATACTGTGTCCTGTGATGCTGAGCTGTATACTGTGTCCTGTGATGCTGAGCTGTATACTGTGTCCTGTGTTGCTGTGCTGTATACTGTGTCCTGTGATGCTGAGCTGTATACTCCTGACACAATATGTGGAATACAGGGGACGGAGTGGGTGGATTCTATAAGGGGTGGGGCTTATTAGAAGTAGGCAGGGTCAAAAAGGAAGGGTGGGGCCTGGTGCCCCCTATCCTAAAACTTCACCAGCTGCCACTGATAGAACAACTCTGAAGACGTTGCGGAAGTGACGAAATGCGTCAGTTGGAACCCAAGGTGCTCCAGGCCACGTTCCGGTGACACGCAAACTGATGCTGCAGAATCACGGCGGTCACGGAACACACACAGTTGTTGTCGGAATGAATTGCACTGTGGATATGGGCCAATAAACAAGCTTTTAAGAGGTACGCGATGAGAGACTCTTTCTTTTACATATAACCTGCATGAGAACGGAGACGAGGGAGAGTGTACGGAGACGAGCGGTATATCCAAAGGTCGGATTGTAGACCTGAAGCGCACACTGACTTCTCCATACCGTATGGGTGGAGAGTCATTGGGATCTGGTAAGCAGGGTCTTGAACCCTCAAAGAAATGTATTTCTCACAAAGCACAGCACCAGCACTTTATTGTTTAATACGTTTTATGGACTTTGTCATCAGAAGAATGGAATAAATCAAGATAAAAGGAAGTCACTTTTTTCTTGCACTGGATTGCACTAAGCACTTTTTTAGGACTATCTTCAGGAATTGTTTTGAATTAATTTATGGAATATATTAGCAAAACTTCACATTGTTGGCACTTTAATGAACTTGCACGTTAATTATATTTGCACAATTTATTATTATTTACACTGTTGGCACTTTAAAATGTTATATTTGCACTAGTTATTACTGATGGTAATTGCATTAAGATCTGTTTAACGGTACCAGGTAGAGGGTAACTGTCACTATTAGGCAAGCGCTGCTACAACAGGAACACAATCCTGACTGCACCTTTATATTCACTCCTATATTGCACAACCTTCATATTGCACATAGGCTACAGCAGGCTACAATAGGCTCTCAGTAGCCCACTGAGAGGCTGAGCGGGGTGTCAGTCCAGGCACCTGGCAGATCCCAACTTCCATTGCCTTGATGATGCCATGCCTGGACTGATTCCAGTTACATCAGCTCACTCTCTGCTGAAAACGGGTCACAGGAATGCAAAACAAATTGCACTCCTGTGATCCATAGGGGAAGTACAGCCAAATGAGCTTTGGTTGGACTTCTCCTTTAAACATGCTTCAACTGTTGATGAGCCAGAATAATAGTGTATGCCTGTTTTACTCTTTGACATGACAACACAGCTCTGAATTCCTATAAACATGTGTTGTCAGCCCTGCCTACTTCATTTCTGATAGATAACAAAAAACGCATCTCCCTCCTTAACTCCGCAACCACTCCTTTTGCACAGGCAGAGAGAGTACAGAAGTTATCTTCTTCGACCAGACATAACAAAACCATTTTAATAGTATATTTAACAGGCCAAAAGAGAGAAAATAAGGGAAGTCCATTGTTAGTGTTTACATACACATTAATGTTTTAGTATATATTTGCACTGGCTGTAAAACAGCACTGTGTAAACCTAGTGCACGTGTGATTTAAAAGCTCATTCAGACCTATGGCTGTATAACGCAAGTATAACTCAAGCCAATGCACAGGTTATAGTGTCTTTATGAGATTTTCTTGCTCCAAATGGGGGGAGAGGTTTAGTGTCCATTCACATTTAAAAAACATGCAATTTCCATTGCGACCTTACCATGCAACTTGATGTGACTGATGCGGCTTTGATGCAACGTTGGATGAGTGCGGCTTTGTTAAGACTTTGACTTTGACTAATGTGATGTTTTATTTGTGCTCTACAAAATTGCTAGACATGTGCAGAACAGAAAAATGTGTTTAGTTTAGTTTGGTTTCTTCATTTTTAAACAAAAAAATTGATCGACCGATTCCAATTCTGTGTGGAGAATAGCTGGATATTAAGAAACCGGCCGCCACGTCCTTAACAACCGACTCATCAGCTGTGAGCAGGTTTCCCCACTGACAGCTGAATGTAAATAAAAGAATGCTGGCAATGAAAAATAAATGAAAGAAAAAACAGCCACATGTCCTCATGTTGATGGGGACAAGGGCCTCTTCAGTGGTTGTAGGGGTCTGCGGGTAGGGGGCTTATCAGAGTCTGGATGCCCCCTTAGTTTCTGATATAACTTTTTGCAAATAAATAATCTTTCTTCATAAATGTAGGCCAAAATGTGTACTGCTACATTTCTTTGTTGAAAATAACCCAAATCAGTGTATATTATTTAGTCTGTACAAAACTATGGTATCCAGTATATATCTGAAAATTGATCAATCCTGATGTACTGACAGCCTCATCTCATTTCTTGAGACCTGAAAATGCCACCCCTTTTTGGAAAGTAGACAATCCAAGCTATTTAGTAAGAGGCATGGTGAGTTTTTTGAAAATGTAATTTTTTATCACAATTTTTTTGAAAATGAAGAAATGTAAAAAAAAATGTATTTTACAATTTGTTATTTTTTTTTTTTACATACTGTCAATAGTGTAGTAAAGCGTTATCATATAACTGGAATGGAGATGATCATGGACACTGACTCGTGACAGTATGTAAAATAATATTGTAATAATTTAGATATATTATATATAAATCATTTAGATATATGTTATAATGAAATGTTTTTTTTTCTTTTTTTTCCAATTTCATTTTTTTTACATACAGTGACTAAAGCAGTTACCATAGTAACAGTGTACTACTCTGGGGGTGATCAGGGTTTTTTTTTTTTACACATTATGATTGCTTATAATAACTGAATTTTATAGTTATAAGCAACCATTTTTTCTGAATGAAAACTATTAATTCAGTGTTTACTATTGTGATTAGCCGTGATTGGACACAGCTAATCACATGGTACAGGTGCTTGGCCCTGTCTGTACCATATGATCACTGTGATCAACCACAGAGCTCATCACAATAGTTCTCACAGAAAGGCATAAATCAAAGCCTTTCAATGTGTACAATTGTCATGTGATCTGCTGTGATTGGCCACAGCGATCACATGTTACCAGCAGCAGGTTAGTACACTGATCTGTCATCAGCTGTGTCCGGTGGACACAGCAGGTGATAGATCACACCGGAGTGCGGCCTGTTCCTGTGGAGGATCATATGATGTCCTCCAGGGATAGCAGGGCCCCCTGCTTGGCCGTCATATAATAATAATAATAATAAAAATATACTTTATTTTATATAGCGCCTTTTAAGGTGGCTTCTCAAAGAAATACACAGGATAACATAACATATGGGATAAAGGGACAATTAAGTAAAAGCTTGTCTAAAGAAAAAAGGACTCTGACATTCTTAGGAAGTGAATTCCATAGCTTTGGAGCATAGCAGGAGAAGGCTCTGTCCCCCATTAAGTGTAGGTGAGTAGGGGGGACACACAGAAGATCAGAATTTGAGGAGCGGAGGTTACGAGGGGGGAGTAAGTTGAAAAAAGTTCAGAGAGATAATGGGGTGCCAAGCCATGCAGAGCCTTGTAGGTGAGCAAGCGGCTCTTATAGGCTATGCAAAACTTGACGTGTAGCCAGTGCAAGGACTCCAGGATAAGGGTAATATGATCACTTGTACCAGACCTAGTCAGGATTATGGCTGCAGAATTTTGAACATATTGGAGCCGATTTATGATGGTTCTAGGTACACCAGCAAGTAGAGCATTGCAGTAGTCAAGTCGGGAGATAACAAATGTATGGATCAGCTTTTCAGCTACAGTGTATGATAGCATGGGACGCAGCCGAGCAATGTTTCTCTAGTGGAAAAAAAGATGTTCTGACAATATTTTGTACATGTGGATCAAAGGTTAGACTAGCATCAAATATCACCCCTAGATTTTTCAATTTGGACTGAAGCTCAAGTACAGTGCCATCTATAGATAAGCTATTTGGACTGGCCTCATGTAATTGATGGGGGGTGCCAATAAGCATGACTTCAGTCACAGTTTAATTGAAGGAAATTATGGGCCATCCAAGTTTTTATATCACAAATACAGTTAGATAGGAGAGAAGCAGCCAAAGTAGAATCTGGTTTAGCGTGGATGTATATCTGAGTGTCATCAGCATAGAAATGATACTTGAGCCCATGTGATCTAAGCAATTGGCCAAGTGGAAACATGTATACGCTAAAAAGTAAGGGGCCCAAGATTGAGCCCTGATGAACACCATACTTGACTGGGCCAGATTCAGACTTGAATCCACCAAGAGAAACAAAGTGACAGCAATCAGTGAGATATGACTTAATCCATTTCAGAGACAATTCTGAGACTCCGAATATGGTTTCAAGGTGAGAGAGTAATAGATTGTGGTCTACAGTATCAAAGGCAGAACTAAGATCTAGTAGAATAAGAATAGTTAGTGACCCGGAATCAGAGGCTAACAGAAGGTTGTTAGTGACTTTAACCAAGGCGGTTTCTGTGCTGTGCAGTTGCCAAAAACCAGATTGGAGGGGTTCAAATAGATTATTTAAAGTCAGGTGATTATGTATCTGAGATGTCACAGCCCCCTCGAGGATCTTGGCAAGGAAGGGTAAGTTGGGTTTTTTTGGTACTGGGGTAATAGCAGCAGTTTTGAGGATTGTTGGTACAAAACTAGTGCTAAGGGAGTCATTTATGATATTGAGGATAATGGGGTTTAGAGAGCAAAAACAAGATTTAAATAAGTGGGTGGGAATAGGGTCAAGTATGCAGGTGGAGGATTTCATGTTTGAGACCAATTTAGTTTGAGATGAAGAGTCAAGTACAGCAAAATGGGAGAGAGAGGAGCCAGTGAAGCTAGGTGGGTCAGGAAGTGATGTGGATAAAACACGTGGTGTGGTAAGAATTTGGTGTCTTATTTTGACAATTTTTGAGGAGAAATAATCTAGGAATGTGTTACAGAGCTGTGTTGAAGCAGGTAGTGTGGAGGGGCTGTGATGTTTTAATAATTTGTTGATGGTGCAGAAAAGTTGTCCAGGGTTGCTAATATTTTTTTCTATAGCATGGGAGGAAAAGTCTGATCTAGCAGTCTCAAGTTTACCATTATAGACACACAAATAGTCTTTCCATGCAAGATAATGGACAGTCAAGCAGGATCTGTACCAATTTCTCTCCAGTCTCCGTGAGACTGCTTTCATAGAGCGAAGGTGAGAATTATACCATGGAACCGGACGGGAGAATGAGACAGTTCGAGTTTTTAATGGGGCATACATATCAAGGGAAGATAAAAGACCTTGATTAAGGTAATGTATTTTGTCAACAAGGGTGTCAAAAGGGGAGATGCAGGATAGGGAGGAAATAACAGAATTAGCAAATTTGGGCTGGTCAATAGAAGTCCAGTTGCGATAATTTACAGATCGAGACATGGAGGTGTTAGAAATTGCTAATTCCTGACTGAAAAGAATAACTAGGTGGTCAGACAAACCTGGGTCATGGGGAGAGCCAGGGTCGGCCCAACACGTTGTGCTGCCTGGGTCCAAGAATGAAATGCTGCCCCCCCCTGACCACCCCAATAAAAAAAAAAATCACGCCCACCAAAAGGCCCCACATCCATTATTTTATATAATGACAGTTAAAACTAAAATTTAAAGCGGTAGTAAACCCCCAAGTACAGTTTTTACCTACAGGTAAGCCTATAATAAGGCTTACCTGTAGGTAGAGTTGAGCGAACACCTGGACGTTCGGGTCCTGCTGGTCCGTCCGAACTTCGGGACAAAGTCCGGGTCCGGGTCCGGACGGAACCCAAACGCTCGCACGGACAACGAACCCCATTGAAATCAATGGGGACCCAAACTTTTAGGCAC
>BLSH010527132.1:1523561-1538635 GCA_018402905.1 Glandirana rugosa | reverse complement strand
ATCGTCGTGAAAGTCTCCCCGTCGTGAGTGCGGGCGGGTGAGTGAGACGAGACGGGCGAGGATTAAAATGACACCCACCCGAAATGGGATCTTTGGCGCCGGCACTTACTTTCTCTCAGTGCAGCTGCACTGAGCCTCCCCTGCCTGCGTCTCCAGCGATCCCTCTTCCATGAGGTCTCCATGCCCGGCCAGCACACAGCTCCTCCCCTTCACACTGGCCGCCGTCTGCAGGAATGGGGGGAGCTAATGGAAGAATGGGCGGGTACCGGGAGGTCCGCTGTGCGGGTATGGCAGAGTGTGCTCTGCCTCTGCTCGTATCAGCAGTGGCGGGGGGTGCTCGCACAATGCAATAAGCGGCGCCCCCCCACCCACAGTAAAATTAGGAGCGGGCAGAGCAGAGTGAGTGGGCGGGCGTGAGTGCTGCCCCTCTGAAAGTGCTGCTAGGGTCCCATGGTCCCACCGGGACCCATGGTAGGGCCGGCCCTGGGGAGGGCAGTCAGAGACAATAGGGCCATTTCCAATTATAAGGTCTAGGGTGTGTCCTTTGATATGCGTGGGGGTGCAGACAAATTGAGTTAGGTCAAAGCATTCAAGAAGAGACAGGAAGTCTTTAGCTAAACTTGAAGACTCTGAATTAATGTGAATATTAAAATCCCCAAGTATAACAATACTTTTAAAACTGAGGCATAAAAATGACAGCAGATCCGCAAAGTCACCTAAGAAATCTCTACAAGGCTTTGGTGGATGATAAACTGTAAACATAACAGAGTGGGAAACACAGACTTTGAGAGCAAGACATTCAAAGGAGGAGAAAGAGGGTACATTTACAGGGGATAAAGTATACAGCAGACTGTAAATAACAATTATCCCTCCGCCTATACAGAGAGATGTGGGAGGTCAAACAAACCATACCCCGGAGGGGTGACTTGGTTGAAAAGGATGCCATCATTTTGTTTGTGCCAGGTTTCAGTTAAGCACAGAAAGTCTAACTTCCTTACAGTAAAGTCCAAAATAAGTAGTGCCTTGTTGTTAGCAGAGCGTGTGTTCAGGAGCGCTGATCTGTCCTTCCTAGGAGGGTCAAAGGGAGTCCAAATGGGGTCAGGACATGACAGTGAAATTAGGCTTTTGAGGTCTGCAACAGAGCGGGATGGTCTTGCAGCCTTACGCTGATAAGCAGGGGTTGAGACAGTGCTGGTACTTGAAGGAAGGAGAAGGCGCTCAGTGCCACAATGCATATATCTCAAAATCCCTATATTCTGACAGAGATCATATGCACCTTTGGACAAGAAATATTTTTGTTTTACTTGCTGGAGTTGCAATGCAATGTACCTGAGCAGCATGACTGAGAGATTCGGGTAAAGTGGTGGAGAAGAATGTTCAGTTGTTTACAGTGCAGTACAAGGAAATAGGTCCAGTAATCCAAGGAAGGTTCAGAGGTGGGTCAGCAGCAAGAGGTCCAGTGCAGGGCAGTGAAGGAGGTTCAGTGATCCAGGAAGATTTGGAGACAAGTCAGCAGCAAGAGGCAGGTCTTTAAGCAGCGGTGCAATGCAGGGCAATCAAAGAGATCAAGCTGGGGCAGGTTGTGAAGCAGTGGTCCAGTGCAGGGTGATGAAAAAGATCTGGGAAAATTCAGAGGTCCGTCAGCAGCAAGTTGGGGCGGGAATGTGAGACAGGAGGCAGTCACTTATAGACTAACAATCCCAGAGAACCATTAGATCAGAGAAATCAATCCAGGGAATCTAAAAACCTGATAAATCACTTCTATAGTCAGAAAAGTCAGAAAAGGAGGAGGTTGAGAAAAAAAAAAAATATGAAATGAAAAAATAGAAAAAAATAGTAAATGGTGGTGTGAGGAGCGGCAGCCAAAATGCGCCAGCATTCCCTCTACAGCCAGGAGAAGAGCAAGGATAGCTCCTTCCACCTTGGAAGCTGGAGTGGAAGAGGGTTAGATGAATAGACTGGGCGGGAGAGGTTTAACTATCAAAAATGTTTTACTAAATGTAACCTTTTATCCAATCTTGATATTATTCCATTTGTTGTTTTGAAAAAAAAAAAACAAAATGAAGGAAAAGTAGTTATGTAAAAAAAAAAAAAATTGGGGCTTTCATTTTTATGCATTCATCGGCACAGTTTGTGTTACTGGGGCCATGGCAGGGGTATGTCCTTTGCCGAAATACTGTATGTTATTATATGTCCCTCTTTCCTATCTCACATGGTTGGGAGGTATGGATCATATGAATGTACGAACAAGCTAGAAAAAGTACAGCTGTTAAAATGTTATTATGCAATCAGTAATAAAACTAAAATTTATCATAACTAGCACTTTGTTACTGTCACTGTGTAGCCCTGATATAGACCAAAGCAGAAAAAACTTGACGGACTTCATTCTCGTAATATGATAAATGTATGTAAATACAGTTGCTTTCTGCTGCACGTCTTTAAAAATAGTCCAGTGTACTTCATATAATGCTGAAGTGTAAACTGCACACTCCTAGCAATGATTCACATATTAGCTTTATTTAATCTTCAAGCTGCTAAAAGCTGGCTTTTGATTTGTTGTCACACCCTAGTGCACACAATTGTCTTTGTAATATGCTATTAAATATGCTTTTATGTCTTCATGTAAAAACAATTTAGTATACAGTAGATTTTTTTTAGGACCCTCCTTACTGTACAATTTCTTTACACCCTGCAGGAACTCACTTTTTTCACACTTGCACTCTTTCTCTGCCTGGACCTTTTACAAAGTTGCACATGCATGATTTATATTTAGAGTTGAGCGAACCCGTGGATGTTCGGTTTCGGTGGGTTCGGCCGAACTTCGGAAAAAAGTCCGGGTTCGGTACCGAACTTGACCCGAACTTTACCCCGAGCCCCATTGAATGCAATGGGGACCCAAACTTTTCGGCACAAAAATGACTGTAAAAGAGTCCTGGAAAGTGCTAGAGGGCTGCAAAATGATTTTAGAACAATGATCTGTTCCTTGCAGCAACAGCAGGAACCTGACCTTATAGAACTAGGAGATGATTTTAGAACAATAATCTGTCCCTCTAAGCAGTAGACTCTACCTAGTCCAGTCAGATCTTTCTGTAATGCAGGATGAGATCTGCAATCTGTCCCTAAAAGCAGTAGTAGTAGTAATCTCTACCTATCTATCTATCTGCAATCTGTCCCTAAAAGCAGTAGTAGTAGTAATTTATGCCTATCTATCTATCTGCAATCTGTCCCTCACAGCACCGGCAGCATCCTCTCCCTACACTACCCAGAGAGCATGTGACATGCAGCACTGTGACTCCAGCCTCATATAGAGGCTGGGTCACATGATGCACTGGCCAATCACAGCCATGCCATTAGTAGGCATGGCTGTGATGGCTTCTAGGGAAAACCAGTGAAACGCTTGTTGATTGGCTGCCCTGCAGCTATTCAACATGCGTGATCAAATACCCGAAACCAGAACTCAAACCAAACTTTTTTCAAATGTCCGGGTTCAGGTCCGGGTCACGGACACCCCAAAGTTCGGTATGAACCCGAACTTTACAGTTCGGGTTTGCTCAACTCTATTTATATTACTTTACCCCTGATTAGCTGTTAAGTGTCCCTCTGCAAGACAGTCATCCATTTTGCCTAGTTTCTTACACCATGTAAATCTGGTGGAATGTACCCTTATACCCTTTAATCCAGTGGCCCTCTTGGGGTCTTGGGGCAACACCCAAAAGGGCCACTAGATTAAAGCTGAACTTCAGGCAATAGAAAAAATAAATTAAATACGGAAAGGATTCTTCACAGTAAGAGCTGTGAAAATGTGGAATAGACTCCCCCCAGAGGTGGTTTTGGCCAGCACGGTTGATTGCTTTAAAAAAGGCCTGGATTCTTTCCTTAATGTAAATAATATAACTGGGTACTAACATCTTTAGGTAAAGTTGATCCAGGGTGAATCCGATTGCCTCTCGGGGAATCAGGAAGGAATTTTTTCCCCCGTTATAGCAAATTGGATCCATGCTTTGCTGGGGTTTTTTGCCTTCCTCTGGATCAACTGTGGGTGAAGGATTGTATATGGGATTATTTGGTTGTATGTGTGTATGTGTGTATGTGTATATATATGTATATACATTTTTTTTTTTTTTTGGTTGAACTGGATGGACTTGTGTCTTTTTTCAACCTGACTAACTATGTAACTATATGTAACTATGTAATTATTTAAGTTACATATATTCTTTAATAGCCACAAATAATATAAATCTACTTTGTGTGCACCAAATGCATTTGCAAACTCAAATATTACCCTGTAAGGCCCTTATGTAGACAGGGCAGTTAAAAACATCTTCTGAACGCTGGAAACTGACAGCTGATAACCAACAGTGAAAAACATCCATTTTACAGCTTTTATACATACTGAGTGTATGTGAGTTTAGCAGCAGTTATGAGCATTTGAGGTTAGATGCGTTTTTTTAAAGATACCCTCAGGAGACCCTTCCGAATGCCCACAATGCATGAAAAACAAGTATTATTAACTATTTCAGCAATTCTGTGAGAGAAGAGAGAGCAGCGTGGATTCTCTCTCTGTCTCCCTCTCTGTCTCCCTCTCTCTTTGTCTCTCTCTCTCTCTCTGCCTCTCTATCTCTCTCTGTCTTTCTGTCTCTGTCTGTCTGTCTCTCTCTGTCTCTCTCTCTCCGTGTCTTTCTCTTTCTGTGTGTCTCTCTTTCTCTCTCTGTCTCTCTCTCTCTTTCTGTCTCTGTCTGTCTCTCTCTTTTTGTCTCTCTCTCTTTATGTCTCTCTGTCTCTCTCTCTCTCTCTATCTCTGTCTCTCTTTCTTTCTCTGTGTCTGTATCACTGTCTGTCTCTTCCTCTGTGTGTGTGTGTGTCTCTGTGTGTGTGTCTCTCTCTCTGTCTCTCTCTCTTTCTTTCTCTGTGTCTGTATCTCTGTCTGTCTATTCCTCTCTGTGTGTGTGCATCTCTCTGTGTGTGTCTCTCTCTCTCTGTCTCTCTCTCTTTATGTCTCTCTGTCTCTCTCTTTCTGTCTGTGTATCTCTGTCTGTCTCTCTCTCTCTCTCTCTCTCTGTCTCTCTCTCTCTCTCTGTCTCTCTCTTTCTGTCTCTCTCTCTGTCTCTCTCTTTCTGTCACTCTCTCTCTCTCTGTCTCTCTCTTTCTGTCTCTCTCTGTGTCTCTCTCTTTATGTCTCTCTCTCTCTATCTCTGTCTCTCTCTCTGTGTCTCTCTCTCTCTTTCTTTCTCCGTGTCTGTATCTCTGTCTGTCTCTTCCTCTCTGTGTGTGTCTCTCTCTCTCTCTCTCTCTGTTTGTCTCTCTCTCTCTCTTGCTGTCTGTCTCTCTCTCGCTCTCTTTGTTGGTCTGCCTGTCTCTGTCTCCCTCTCTTTCTCTATCTCTGTGTCTCTCTGTCTGTCTGACTGTCTCTTGGTCTCCCCTTTTCTCTCTGTCTCTCTCTGCCTCTTCCTCTCTGTCTGTCTCTCTCTTGGGCTCTCTCTCTGTCTCTCTCTCTGTCTGTCTCTTTGTCTCTGTCTCTCTCTTTCTCTGTGTCTCTCTGTCTGTCTCTCTATCTCTCTCTATCTGTCTGTCTCTCTCTCCCATCTCTCTCGCTTTCTGTCTCTCTGTCTGTCTCTGTGTGTGTGTCTATCTCTGTCTGTGTGTCTCTCTCTCTCTCTCTGTCTGTCTCTGTCTCCCCCTCCCCCTTGCAGGCAACAACATGTGGTGAAAATTGTGCTTTTCCCATATCTTAAATGTTGCTCTTTAAAAACGCTAATGAGCGAAAAGATGCATAAACTCGGGTTAAAGCTTTTCCATGACTTTACAAGCAGTTACAAGCATTTGGAATTTGAAATGCCAGTAAACTACCATCCTGAACGCGATTTATCTGCTTTCAAAAGAATACCAGTAAACTCAACAATTGCCTCTTAACTCCTATAAACGACTGAGTGTCCATGTACAGATAAGATAACTTTGAGGAGAGTTCAGGGGCTGCGGAAAAAACACCCAACTGCTCCTAAATGTCCGTTTATCAGCTGCAGTGTACATGAGGCCTTAGGCTCCATGCACAAGGGACGCTGTAAATGGACGTTGGCGTTTGTGTGTTTATTTCAACTGCCCCTGAACTGAAATAATGTTATCTTATGTGTACATGTACACAGGCTTGTTTATAGTCGTTTTTAGGCAGTTGCATTTAGAGGCTGTTCTTTGAACTCCTAAAAATGGGTTCATACGCCGAGTTTACCGGTGTTTCAGATGCCGAATGCGGCAAAACGCAGCTAAACGCACCTAAAAGCGGTAACTCGCATCTAGGAGCATTTCATTTACAGGCATTTCTATTTTAACCACTTCAGCCCCGGAAGGTTTTCTCCCTTCCCTTAGGACCAGAGCACTTTTTGCAATTCGGCACTGCATTGTTTTAACTGACAATTGCGCGGTCATGCAACTTTGTACCCAAACGAAATCGACATCCTTTTTTTCCCACAAATAGAGCTTTCTTTTGGTGCTATTTGATCACCTCTGTGATTTTTATTTTTTGCTCTATAAACAAAAAAAGAGTGACAATTTTGCAAAAACCAATATTTCTTACTGTTTGCTATCCAAATCCCCCAAAAAATATATAAAAAACAAATGTATTCATCAGTTTTGACCAATATATATTCTTCCTCATACTTTTGGTAAAAAAAATAGCAATCAGCGTATATTGATTGGCTTGCGCAAAAGTTGCCACGTTTACGAACAATGAGAATTATTTTATGGGGTTTTTATTTTTTTTTATTGTTTACTAGTAATGGTGGTAATCTGCGATTTTTAGTGGTACTGCGACATTGCAGTGGACATGTTGGACAAATTTGACACTTTTTTTGGACCATTGACATTGATACAGCGATCAGTGCTATGAAAATGCACTGATTACTGTGTAAATGTCACTGGCAGGGAAGGGGTTAACAGTAGGGGGCGCTCTAGGGTTAACTGTGTTCCCTGTGTGTGTTACTAATTGTGTGGGGGCTGGGCTGAGTGGGGGAGGAGAGTGATTGCGGCTCCCATATACAGGAAGCCTGTGATCGCACTCCTTCTCCCCTAACAGAATGAAGATCTGTTATTTACATACACAGACCTCCGTTCTGTCACTGCGTGGGGAGCGATCGCAGTTAGCTGGCGGACATTGAGTCCGCCCTATCCGCTCCCTGGCTCCCCTGTAACACAGTGTGGTGCGTAAGTCTCCCGTAACTCCAGCGGCACGCATGCTCACGATCCGCGATCTCGCATTGAGCCAAGTTGGGATTTGCGATATCGAGCAAGCCATGGCGGGCAGTCTGCAACTGGTCAAAAAACGTTTTTCTTTTGTTTTTTTTTTAAAAAAAACGCTCCTAGACGCAAATGTGGCTAAACGCGGCATGCAAAACGGACGTTTTAGACGCTGGTTTCTAGCTGTCAAGGTAATACATTCAGGGGAGGTTGAAAAGCGTCCAGTGTGCATGGAGCCATCAGGTTTCTGTGACATCATCATACTGCCCCTTGCCTGTGCAGATAGCGGAACCGTGGGTGAGACTCATCAGTTCAATAATTACAGGCTGCCACAAAAATAAAAACAACAGGAAGAGGGGGCAGACACCCCACAAGAAGAAAGAGCAGCAGTGACTGGTTTCTACAGGAAACTCCTGCACAGAAAAAAAAGTTTCACACTGGATTAATGAACAGATCTGGAAGATATACACAAAACACACTAATATTGAATTATGCACATTCATTTGGACAATATTTGCTTATGCTGGAGTTCTGCTTTAAGAAGGCTCAATGCACATTGCAATTACCACTGTAATATGATGTCTGCTAGCAAATGCAGAGGGACTTATTCCCCTCAACTGAAATTTTCGTACAAAGCAAGTCTACCCTAGAATTTGGCAGGAACTAAATTATCTGTACCCTGTGCCCAGCAAAAGTTCATCGTAGCAGTGGTTACCGCTATTTGTGTATTAATAGTAGAAAATCTCCCCCACTTTATAGTCATCTGCCAAATTTAATTCCTGCAATCAGTCGCTCTAATAATTAATATTAATAATTTTATTTAACTATTACTGTATGTTAAAGTCCAACTCCGGGAAACATGAAACTGTCTGTTGCAGTAGAATTGCGCTTGCAGTGCAAAGATTAACTGCCCATTTAGACCTAAGGGGCATAGAATAGAAGATCTGCTTATCAGATCCTCTGCATCTCCGCACTACTAGACCAGTTCCCACAAGTGTCTTCTCCCCCTTGCTTCAGCGGTCCAAGTTCCTGATGTTATAAAGACCAACGCAGGGCCCATAGCTGCACTGGGCATGAAGACACTGTAGCACAGTCCCCACTGGGGTGACTGGAAGGTCTGGAAGCACAAGTGGGTGTTCTCCTATGACCCTAACAAGAGTATTCCCTTCGCTAGCTACCAATTTCACACAAATATTTGACTGGTAGTGATATCCTTAGATGTGCTACACAAAGGGTTAACAATAATTGCTCATTTCTAAACTTACTGGTGTTTTCTGTATAGTGTTACAATGTAATGGATGTATACTGAGATCGATATACCTGCACGACTTCTTTTTGCAATTTTATATTTGTAAAACCTTCTTTCAAAAAAAATTTATTGAGTTAAAAAAAAAAGACACTGTAGCACAGTCCACCACCAGAGCATTGGGAAATCTCCTCTGCCAGGGAAGCGAAGGATCAGGTAAATAAAAGTGCTAGTCTCACTGCACAGGAGAATTTAGAAATTTCCCAGAGCTAGGCTTTAATACTCAGAATAAAATAACATTGGGCAATATTACCATCATGTATCATAAAAATGCTATAAACTTGGGCAACAAATACAATTTTTTTTTATATATTCCTTATAAAAGCAAAAGTAAACTTTTTTTTACAATTTATTTTTTTTATTTTTTGCAGTTTACTGAAGAGATGCTTTAAAATTTCGAATGGGCTCATTAAAATTATTAACTAAATCATTTCAACTTAAGTATGTGTGTTTTTAAGCTGTGAATGCAATATTAAGGAGTTTGTTTATAAAATGTTTTTAATAGATTCACATGTCTTTCATTCAAGATTCACACAATTTTATTATTGGATTCATTGGAAAACAAAATGTGAATCTTGGATGTAAGTTGTGTGTATATGTATGAAAACCTGTATAAATAGAAGAATAAATAAATAGAACAGGCTACAGGACATGCTGCTGAAACATTTTTGTTCCACTAAGCAATGTTTTGTCGATAAGATTGAGTTCTAGGAAATTGAATTTTTTTTGTTTATGTATTGCAGGAGAATATTAATGACAGAAGGAATAAAAAAATGTATGGCAGGATAACAAAAGAGCAAGCTATTCACACAATATTGTGCATTCTCTTTAAAAGATCAAATCTTTGCAATGGTGGAGGGTATATAAGTCAATAAAGATCAGCATAGTACAAGCTTAGGCATTCAGGAAACAAATCATTTTTAGCTAATATTTTAAGTACGTGTAACACTGTGTACTACGTTTCAACTTGACAACGTACTGTATGTATTACAGGCAGTTATATAAAGACATAAATATACAAAACATACACAAATGTATAAGTTGCAGTTTCTGTTCCATACTCGGACTAGACACAATTTTAAAAAGATGATAATTCTAAATATCTGTTGTTTAATCTAAGAGCAACCACTTACCAGAGACGTACGACTCAATGCAGTTACTGCTCTCTTTCAGACCTCATACTCTCGAATTGTCATCCATGTCTTCTCTTGGCTTGATACTAAATCAAATAGCATACCTGGGTGTGTCATGAACATTACCTGAAGGTGGAGTGAAAACCAGGGGATCAACTTTTTTCAAGTTATATACTTGAAAGGTTACATTGGAATTTAAAAGAAAAGGACTGGAAGAGAAAAGGAATGTTGAAGAAACTGTTGTCTTCAGCTAGAAAAATTATCTTTTTTCTGTACAAGTACACAGATTCCCAAACTTGTCCCTTCTGCCCAGGACTAAAAAAAAGCACTCCCCTGCCTTATTCCTGTGTTTCAGCCCCCAAAGTATAAATAATAAGTGCTGCGCTAATAAATAACCAATATCACACAATAATAAATAAAGTGATCACAAATGCAATTAAAATAATAGTGCTTGCCAAGTGTGAAAAGATGAACTTGACGCAAGTCCCCTTTAACAATATCCCATGAATGAGACTCTTAATCTCCAAATACTGTAGGCAAATCACCAGTATCACCCGTCACCAGGAATAATAGATAAGTTGCTGGCTTACCAGATAAAAATTACCCCCTTATTCAGCCCGTGACTGCATACCTCAATAACAACTCTTTTTACAAAAGCCAACATTGTCTGCCTGAGCTGTTCTTCAGATAAGTGTTAAATGCACCCACGCACTCAGAATCATGCAAAAGTATGCAGATATAGGCTCTTCATAGTATAGAGATCATAACACACCATTTATTTAATTAAAAAAATGCCATTACAACAATAAAAATGAGTTGCGAATAACAATAAAATCATCCAGTCAGCAAAACAGTTTGTACTCCCATATATGAATTTACCACTGGATGGCCAAGTATAATGGATGCACCACATCCCCTGTATGTGAATATGTGAAGAAATAAACCGGGAGGGTTTATATGAGGGTGGGGATTTTTACGGTGCTTGCATAATGTATTGGACAAACAAAGTAAATAAAATTCAATATTTTAATAGTTATTGATTAAAATAATACATTGACGATTAAAAACATTGGTCATTGGTTGAAGTACAGAATAATATAGACATACATACTGATACAGAGTTTGCAACAGTCTAGATGGGCTGTGTCCCGACATGTTTTGCCGTGTCTGGCTTCCTCAGGGGACTAATAGTTGCAAACTACAAGGCAATGAAAAATCAAAATAAATATTACAATGCATTTATAAACAGCCTAGTATACATATCACCCATGTTCCAAATGAACAAACTAGCTTAAAAAAAAAAAAAACAGGTTTAAAAATCCCCACCCTCATGTAGATCCTCCCGGTCTATTTCTTCACAGTTTGTACTCCCAGCTTACTTCCTGTAAGCAGTGACGTCACAGGGAAGGCTCCGCCTCCACTTTGCGTGGTTTCCAATTTATATTATTTGCTAGCCACCAAAATGCCTGATTTCGGGCTGTATCAAAGTTTAGAGGGGGCAGTGAGATTTTCCTCTCCGTGATGATATAATGCTTGAGCCTAATGATTGGCTACTAAGTCCAGCACTACAACAACAGAGGAGGTTGCTTGCTACTCCATATATGGAAACATTAGACATTTTCCAGCAGCATTCAAAGAAGATGAAATAGAAGGGTAAAACAGAGCTAAAAGGTTGGCATAAGGTGGTTGAGAGTTGGGTGTTACACAGACCCAGTCACTTTGCCCTAAATGGGCAAAGTGACTGGATCTCTAAAACGTGTAGGTTCAGTTAAACCTTTTTTTTAAGTTTTGGGTAGTAAGAAGTGATTAAAACCCCCTTTTTCAGATTTCTACTGCCACCCAACACTCTCCAAGATATTTCCCCTTGTTTACTCTCACAATGGAAACAGTTTTACCAGACAGGAAGTGGAGGAAAATCTGCAACAGGGACAAGAACAACAATACAAAGATGACAGGGTTCTAGCTTTGTTCTATATTTTGCTGCACTTCTTTCTGGTTAAACCATTGGAACAGGAAGGGGGAATCTCTTTAAAAAGGCCCCAGATAACAGTGAAAACTTAACAAGGGTTCCTTACACACTCTATCAAAACCAAATAAGTTTGGTCAGAAGTACACTTTAAAGTCCAACTCCTGCTTATTTAAAAAAAATGCCCAGACGTTGCCAACATAAAATTAGTAGTTCACACTGAAATATTAATTTCTCCTTGGAGCTGTTCCTGACGTACTGATGAGAGATCCAGTCCTCTTCGAGAATGATGCCCAATTAAATTTACTCTACTTCCTGTAAGCCCAGGGAATAAAGGAGAATGCGGCAGAGAGCAATGCCACATTATTACGCTCCCTGCAGCATTCAAGATCCACTCAGACTAAAGGAATCAGAGGATTAAGAGGGTCCATGATGCCTGCAACTGGACCAAGGACACCTGAAAAAAAATAAGTATGTATTTCGGAAAGGGGGGGCGTGGCTGGAATTTGAGCTTAACACTGTAAGCCAATTACACTGTACTGACATTCTTTTTATGGCTTTTCATGCTATTGTCAGACTGTTTTTACTGCATGACAAAGATAGTTTTATAAGAAAATTATATGAAATGCAGAGAATGCTGAGAATAGATCTGGGAACGTTGCCGACTTGGTGAGTGTAGCTCTGATTTAATTACATTTATAGGTGTTCCAGTGCTCTACTTTAAACATACAGTATTAGTGACTATGACTATATAGGGTGGAATGTGTATTCCAAAGCCCAGTCTGCACATCCTCTAATTACATGACCATTTGTTTATTTTATCATCTTAATTGCTGTGGATATGCAATATATGGTTTAGGAGTGTACCCAGCCTCTTCTGTCCTGTATAATAAAAAGCCACCAGTGTAAGACCAAACATACTTTTACACCATAAATGCATGACTGATGGATTTGTTAAGTCTGACCCTTTATTGAAATTCAAAAAACTACTTGACCTGGGTTTAAATGGCCACAACAGTCCTAAAATCATTAAGAGTTCCAGTTTTACAATAATCAAAACTAAAACATGCCAAATAAATACCTTTCCAATTGTTGGTTATGAGAATGGCTCTTTGGTGTCTGCTACCTAAAAAAAGGCTTTAATATGATCCACCCTTGTTCCTAGCTGCACCCCGCTGGCTTGAGGACAGCTCCAGAATTGACTATTTTCAATTTCCCTTGGGACTGAGCCCTGTTAAACAACTACCACCAATGTGGGGAGTGCACACCACCTGATGGGCACTTTATAACCATTTGAACTTTTCACAGACCCCCAAAGAGCCCCCTAAACCACATATACTGTAAAACCAGTATGATGGTTGTACGACCGGACGTCCAAAATGGTATGTTTATGTTGGCTGTTGTATCTCGCATACTGACGTGCACTAAGCGACCGTACAACCAAGTCTAATGTGGTAACATGCTACAGAGCGTATAAAGAGGAAGTTCAGGTGCATGTGATTTGTGAATTAGGAATGTAGGTTTACACGAACGGACACTTCCGGGCGTTCTTAACTTCTGAGCATGCGTGTTTTGCACGTACAGCTTTGTTGGCCCAACTTCTCGGTACACACGGTACAACAGTCGTACGACGCCTTGTTGAACAACAAAAGTTTTCTAGTCTGCTCATCCAACTTCTGTTGTACGACTGTTGCACGTTGGCTGTTCTAATCACACGTACTAACGGTCGGATGATCGTAAAACAAGCTGTTGTACGACTGTTGTTATACAACCGTTCTACAGTGTGTACGGGCCTTAACATTAAACAAAGACATGTGGGTGAGATGACCATCTTTCTCACAATCTCTCCTGAACAGGGCCACTGTAAGAAATCATGGGGCCCCGTACAGCCTACCTGATGGGGCCCCCCCGGCCCTGCCCCTGACCCTGCCGCTGACTCTACCCCTACACAGAGCTTTCAATCCGCATGAAAAACTGACTGGTGACCCAAATTGAAAAGCTTGGGTAAAAGGTTCTTAAAGGGGAGTGGTGGAGGAGGCAGTAAAAAGCAGCTCAGCTGCGTGCTTTTACTGTCTCCTCAAACACAAGTGTAGAGTTGTACCTCACTGTGCTTATAATGTCTGTAACTATGCTACAGTCTGTAACACACAGTACAACCATTACAAAGTGAGCACCCAACAGCCATGTGACATTGTAGCAGAGCCATAGAGCACTTGCTGTGCTGTGAAGATCGTAATGATGATGATCATAAACACACAGTGGGGAGTCTGGGGACTGTACCTTCTACCCAGTTAAGTCTGTGTCAGAGTTGCTGTGTGCAGTGGGCAGCTTGCCTATGCTCTGCCACCTGCTGCTAGGATCAATCCTGCATTGCCCTCTCAGCTGCACCACATCAGTATCTCCGGCCGCAGCACTTACTGAGGGAGTGGAGAGGATGTACGAAAGAATCAATCTACCAGGGAAGGCATAAACGGTGCAGGTACAGTGCAACATGCAACGCTGGATTTTATGCCTGTGCCCCAAAAATGGAGAAAAATCCCCTCCTCTGTTCTCACCTCCTGGGCTCCTCTGTTTACCTGACAATGTACTTATACACCTTGGTAAGCAAGTAGGAGTGGGGGTGCAGTTTAGTAAAGTTCCATTTTTTATTTAGGAAGAAATGAGCTGTAAAGCTGTCTGGGCCCCCCTTGTTGAGCTGATGGGGCCCAATTCAACAGGGCTGGTTGTATTGCCTTACCAGCGGCCCTGCTCCAGAAAGAACATCCAGTAGCCCCTGCATGTCCTACCCCTGCGGCTTCTCCCTTCCACTTGACCCTCAACCTCCAATCTTGCTATTTTTCTCTAACCTTTCAACTCTTTCCTAGGATCTATTCCTCCCCCAAGTATTGCAGCCCCTCCATTTATTTTCTCCAGGTCTCTCTTTAAGAGACAGTAAGTTGCCTAAGCATAACGACAACCTCCATACTTCATTTGCACAAGTTGTGTTTATCAGACTGTGTGAATGCATCCTTAAGACACAGTTGATAGCAAGCAAAAACACTCCTAGCATTCACTTCATACCTCCAACAGCAATACGAATCCGTTGAATGACAGAGAATTTCTCTCTGGACCTCTTTTATTTACCTCCCCGACGTTATGAACCCCCTCCTTATCTAGGATCCTTTCTCAACTTTCCAATCTCTTTTTATCGTTCTAACCTCCAACTCCCAGTTCACCTTCCCTCTTCGGCGTCCCCATCCTGTACGTCCCCGATGACCTACAAGAAAGACCTCGTCCCGGCGACCATTCCGTTATGTTGGTCGGGACAACTTAACCCGGGGTAGTCGAGTTGTTCCCCCCGGGTCTGTCGAAATGTCGAGTAAAGAAGGATTTATTTTTTACCTTGAAATGATTTGACGTGGGGGTGAGGATGAACGAATGGTTCCACATATTCATGTAACAG
>BLSH010527132.1:1480005-1492799 GCA_018402905.1 Glandirana rugosa | reverse complement strand
TTTGTTTTTTCATTAAAATTTTTTTCTTTTTTTGGATATATTTTTTCATATATTTTATGAACCTATACTCAATATATATATATATATATATATATATATATATATATATATATATATATGGTATGCAATCAATTGTTCTCCTTAAACATTCATGGCGATTGGCGGCTCTGATTGGCCCTCTTGTGCCGTGTGTTCGGGGCCACGTGTCCTCTGGGTTTCATTACTTCGGGAGCTGCGATGCATACTGCTGGTTCCCGCACTCCCTCCCACCAGTGGGGGTTGGGCGGGGGCTTCTGCACTGCGCATCGACGTCACGGCTGCACGCCGGATGTGCGGCATCTCCGGGCACCGCAGTCCATTGGCAGGGCTTGTCCATCTTGCGTGCAATATGGGAGGGGTGGAATTGGCGCCATGGGCCTGGCGGCATCCGCGGTCTGGGCGGTGGCTCTCCTTCTTCCCCCCCCTCTCCATCAGCACGCAGCTGTGACGTTGGGGGGTGGCTTGCAGCGGCCCCCTATATAGGGCAGTCCGGCATGGCGGGCAGACATGTGGGCATGCACTTCCCACACAGCTGGACACCTACATGCCGGATTCACTTCTACCACTGGTATGATACCTTCCCTCCAGTCACACCACCCACCACCTTCCCAGTACCCTCCAAGTGCACCACTTTTTCATATTCCAATATTTCCGATTTTTTCATCATATGTGTGCTGTGCTGTGTGTTGCATTTTTTTTTCTCTCATCCTTGACCCACACTCATATTCACTCATTTTACATCATTCCCCAGGTATGACATTTGGCACTTCTTCCACCACCAGTTCCGTTCGTCGTGTTTGCTGTCTTGTTGGGGTTGCCGCCCCTTGCCATACCCCCAGAGCTCCTGAGGTGATGCTCCCGGTCGGCTTGTGTTCTCCGGCATGGGCACCTACTCCCAGCAGCATAATTCATATAAGCCCTTTCCCTTGGGGGCCTTGGCTCTTTTTCCTTTTATTTTATTTTAATTTATTTTATTTTATTTTTACTCATAACTTTGATGAGTCCAGAATCCTATCTGACTACCTTTGATTATATACCATATGTATTTTTCTTTTCAGATAGGCTTGCTCCTGACGAGTGATATACAAAAGATCATGAAACGCGTAGAGCTACTAACGGTCCTATCTCTAAAAAATCATATTCAAATTCACGATCCTTTACTGTATTTGTTATGTATATTTTCATTGGTACAACTTTATGGAGGTGGTAAACAATTTGGCTATGAGCCATAAATACTATACAACACTATGTAACTATGTGGGTGTCTTTGAGAATTACTATATTATGAATCAGTACAGTGTTATGTATATATTTTTTATGTCCATGTATCATTGTAGGGCATGGTCTCACATTTATATGTATGTATGATTTGAAAATAAATAACACTGCTTTCATGTTTGAGTATTTTCATTTACCATTGCACGCCTCATATAAAGTCCCGCCTTTGTTCCCCCCCCCGCCATTGTAGAACACTGGCAGGGAAGGAGGCCTGGTATCCCTTATAAGCCATGCCTCACTTAAAGTCCCACTTACCCTATATCTGTTTATCAACCAATTTAGGAATGGAGGCGTGCTTTGGGACCCAATTACCCATATACCATAAATATGAGTTTTTTTATTATTATTTTTCTATTTTTACATATTTTTTGTATCTATGTATTTTTTAATTTCGTATCCTCCCCAATATCATTTTTTCCTATTTTCTATTAATTTTTGGATAATTTTCTTTTTCATTTTCTTAATACAATTATTACATTTTTGTTTTGTTTTTTCATTACATTTTTTTTCTTTTTTTGAATATATTTTTTCATATATTTTATGAACCTATACTCCGTATATATATATATATATATATATATATATATATATATATATAGTATGCAATCAATTGTTCTCCTTAAACATTCATGGCGATTGGCGGCTCTGCTTGGCCCTCTGGTGCCGTGTGTTCGGGGTGACGTGTCCTCTGGGTTTCATCACTTCGGGAGCTGCAATGCGTACTGCTGGTTCCCGCACTCCCTCCCACCAGTGGGGGTTGGGCGGGGGCTTCCGCACTGCGCATCAACGTCACGGCTGCACGTCGGATGTGCGGCGTCTCCAGGCGCCGCAGTCCATTGGCGGGGCTTGTCCATCTTGCATGCAATATGGGAGGGGTGGGATTGGCGCCATGGGCCTGGCAGCATCCGCGGTCTGGGCGGTGGCTCTCCTTCTTCCCTTCCCCTCCATCAGCATGCAGCTGTGACGTTGGGGGGTGGCTTGCAGCGGCCCCCTATATAGGGCAGTCCGGCACGGCGGGTGGACATGTGGGCATGCACTTCCCACACAGCTGGACACCTACATGCCGGATTCACTTCTACCACAGGTATGATACCTTCCCTCCAGTCACACCACCCACCACCTTCCCAGTACCCTCCAAGTACACCACTTTTTCATATTCCAATATTTCAGATTTTTTCATCATATGTGTGCTGTGCTGTGTGTTGCAATTTTTTTTTTCTCTCATCCTTGACCCACACTCATATTCACTCATTTTACATCATTCCCCAGGTATGACATTTGGCACTTCTACCACCACCACTTCCGTTCGTCATGTTTGCTGTCTTGTTGGGGTTGCCGCCCCCTGCCATGCCCCCAGAGGTCCCGAGGTGATGCTCCCGGTCGGCTTGCGTTCTCCGGCATGGTCACCTACTCCTAGCAGCATAATTCATGTAAGCCCTTTCCCTTGGGGGCCTTGGCTCTTTTTCCTTTTATTTTATTTTTACTCATAACTTTGATGAGTCCAGAATCCTATTTGACTACCTTTGATTATATACCATATGTATTTTTCTTTTCAGATAGGCTTGCTCCTGACGAGTGATATACAAAAGATCACGAAACGCGTAGAGCTACTAACGGTCCTATCTCTAAAAAATCATATTCAAATTCATGATCCTTTACTGTATTTGTTATGTATATTTTCATTGGTACAACTTTATGGAGGTGGTAAACAATTTGGCTATGAGCCATAAATACTATACAACAGTATGTGACTATGTGGGTGTCTTTGAGAATTACTATATTATGAAACAGTACAGTGTTATGTATATATTTTTTATGTCCGTGTATCATTGTAGGGCATGGTCTCACATTGATATGTATGTATGATTTGAAAATAAATAACACTGCTTTCATGTTTGAGTATTTTCATTTACCATTGCACGCCTCATATAAAGTCCCGCCTTCGTCCCCCCCCCCCATTGTAGAATAAAAATTAAAAATTCCTTTAAATATAGTGCCTGGGGGATCCCCTTAGTATATCTGTAAAGTGGCGCATATGTAGCATGCATAGAACATGCTGCAGAAAAAATGACATTTCTAAAGAAAAAAAATCACCTTTAAATTGACTCGCGGTTGCAATTGCAGGTAACCGGCTATTGAAAAAAGAAAGAAAGAAAAAAATGGTGTGGGGTTCCCCCCAGTCCCTGTTTTTTAAGGGGAACTTCACTTCAAGATTTTAAAAAAATGGCATGGGGTCCCCCTAAGATCCATACCAGACCTTAACCGAGCATGCAGCCTGGCAGGTCATTTCCAAATGATCAAATGTCGAATGACCAAATGATGAATGACCAAATGTCCCCCGCCCTCCTGAACCATACCAGGCCACATGCCATCAACACGGGGGGGTGCTGACATCACAAGGGGGCGGTGCTGTCAAAGAACTGTCAGGTCGAAGGAGGCATTCGACGGCTGGCCGTTAATGAAGGCAGTGCTTTTTTTTGTTTGTTCTTGATGATGACGATGGATTTACATCAGGGGACACTGATTTTCTATTTTTAAAGGGGGCTTCCAGATTCCGATAAGTCCCCCACTCACAGACCCCCACAACCACAGCCCAGGGTTGTGGGGAAGAGCCCTTTGTCCCCATCAACATGGGGACAAGGTGCTTTGGGGTGGGGGGCAGAGGGGCACCCACTGCCCCTATGTTGAGGGCCTGTGGTCTGGTATGGGTCAGGAGGGGGGTGCTCGCTCACTCCCCCCTTTCCTGACCTGCCAGGCTGCATGCTTGGTTAAGGGTCTGGTATGGATTTTGGGGGCACCCCATGCCATTTTTCTTTTTTAAATGTTGTTTTTACTATTTTTTTAATTTTTTATTCAGCTGTCAGCGGGAAAGCCTATTGGCAGCTGATGACTCATCGGTTGTTAAGGATGCCATGGCCGGCTTTGCCCAACCAGGGCTTAGAATGCACTGTTACAACCATACAATCCTTCACCCACAGTTGATCCAGAGGAAGGCAAAAAACCCCAGCAAAGCATGATCCAATATTTGCTATAGCGGTGGAAAAAATTCCTTCCTGATCGGCAATCGGATTCACCTTGGACCAACTTTACCTAAAAATGTTAGTACCCAGTTATATTATTTACATTAAGGAAAGAATCCAGGCCTTTTTTAAAGCAATCTACCGTGCTAGTCAAAACCACCTCTGGAGGGAGTCTATTCCACATTTTCACAGCTCTAACTGTGAAGAAACCTTTCCGTATTTGGAGATTAAATATTTTTTCCTCTAGACGTAAAGAGTGCCCCCTTGTCTTTTGTGATGACCTTAAAGTGAACTCAACACCAAGTTCACTATATGGACCACTTATGCATGTGTACATGTTGATCATATCCCCCCTTAATCTCCTCTTCTCAAGAGAGAATAAATTCAGTTCCTGGAATCTTTCCTCATAGCTGAGCTCCTCCATGCTTCTTATTAGTTTGGTTGCCCTTCTCTGCATTTTCTCCAGTTCCCCGATATCCTTTTTGAGAACTGGTGCCCAAAACTGAACTGCATATTCCAGATGAGGTCCTACTAATGATTTGTACAGGGGCAAAATGATGTCTCTATCTCTGGAGTCCATATCTCTCTTAATACAGCTTTGCATGCCATTATTAAGCTTATGATCTACCAAAACCCCCAGATCCTTCTCCATTATGGATTCCCCCAGTTGTACTCCTCCTAGTATGTATCTTAACTGGCACCACCCTTGATGGGAATAGACACACAGGATATGTCTCATGCTGCATCCAATGCACCCCATGCACCACCACTACACATGGATTTAATCTCTGCACAGGTATGTAGTTTCTATCTACAGTCATATCTATCCCCACACTCAATTGGTCTACAGTTGGCTTGGTAGACCCTCTTACACCTCTCCCTTGCTCTTTCCCCAGTTCTGCACTACTTTGGAATTTCTTCTATTTTTTTCAGGGATGTGTTTTGGTTTCTATTCAGAACTGTTTCCCTCACAGTGGTTTTTCTATTCTCACTCCTTATTTCCTTTTCTCTCTCTCCCTTTTTCTTTCTTCTCTCTTTTCCCCTCTTCTTCTCTTTTTTCCTTTTCCTTCTTCTCTTCTCTTTCACTCTCTCAAACCTGATATACATCACTCATATTTCACTAATCACAACCTACTTACACATTTTTTAGCATTCACTCATCCACCCCTGTGATGCCTGTACCCGCCCAGGGTGTTGTCGCTGTTGGCTGTTGCAGCTGCACCTTCCTATCACAGCTCCCGGCCATGATGTCCATGGGCGCTTCATCTGCCATGGCATTTTACCACCAGTGCACGAATGCTGTAAGTTGTCCCCAAGTGCTTCTTTGGGGTGGTTCATTTACCCCAACCTCCCTCCTCTATATGGTATTTATTATTAGACTATTCACAACAATCTTTTGTTGCAGATACACCACGCAATTGCTCCTGACGAGCGGTTAGAAGCTGGGAAACACGTAGAGCCATCAACTGCAGTGTTTATAATTTATATGTGGTTTAGATATTATGTACCCAGAATACTCTCAAGGGAATAGTGAGGTCATTTACCATGCAGATTGTATACAATTTGAATTTTTGTACAACAATGAATTTGATGGATGGGAGGCAGTTCACCATACAATGTTTACCTATATTTATGATGATGAATTTGTATATCCATGTCATGATTGACATGCAGAATATTTGTCTTATATATTTATCTTTGTGTGTACTAATCAATAAACTCATTTTAATATCCATCAATGTACTTGTCATCCATCACGTGTTCCATGTCCCAATTCCTTTTTTCCTTCGCTTCATTGCAATTTTTACCAATTATTAGGGATGGAAGCGAACGGCATTGCCAGGCCATGCCTTCATGTAAAGTCCCAATAATTTTTCCCCCCTCTCCCCCTCTTAGCTCCTAGTATGTACGATGCATGCATATTCTTAGCCCCCAAATGCATAACTTTACATATATCAATATTAAACCTCATTTGCCACGTAGTCACCCAATTAGACAGTGCATTGAGGTCTGCTTGTAAGTTGGAGTCACCCTGTAAGGACGTTATTCCACTGCATAGCTTGGTGTCATCTTCAAACACTGAAATGGTACTTTTAATCCCAGACCCTGTATCATTTATAAATATATAGAAAAGTAAGGGCCCTAACACTGAACCTTGGGGTACACCACTGATAACCTTAGACCATTCAGAGTAAGAATCACTACTAACCACTACTTTCTGAATTCGGTCTTTTAGCCAGTTTTCTATCCATTTACAAACTGATCTTTCCAAGCCTGTAGACTTTACCTTACACTTTAGCCGTGTGTGGGGAACGGTGTCAAACACTTTTGCAAAATCCAAGTATACCACATCCACAGCCATCCCTCTGTCCAAGGTTTTACTTACCTCCTCATAAAAAGAAATGAGGTTTGTTTGACAACTTCTGTCTTTCATGAATCCATGCTGTCTGTTGCTTAAAAAAAATTTTTCCAACAAGAACTCATCTATGTGGTCTTTTATTAAACTTTCTAGTATCTCCCCAGCTATAGAAGTTAAACTAACAGGTCTATAGTTACTTGGTAAAAAAAACAAAACAAAACAGGTATGCGCGCACAACCGCTATCAGCCCAGTAAAGACTTTGATCCCTTTTTAAATATGGGCACCACATTGGTCCTACATCAATCCAGTGGTACTATTCCAGTCATTAAGGAGTCCCTAAAAATTAGATACAATGGCTTTGAAATGACAGAGCTCAATTCCTTTAGGATCTGTGGATGGATGCCATCTGGTCCAGGTGCTTTATCTACCTTTATTC
This sequence comes from Glandirana rugosa, assembly GCA_018402905.1. NCBI lineage: Eukaryota > Metazoa > Chordata > Amphibia > Anura > Ranidae > Glandirana > Glandirana rugosa. Next base: position 1,485,666 of record BLSH010527132.1, on the reverse strand, counting down.
TGTCTAAATACTTCTGTACCATTTCACTTTTGAGCCCTTGTGGATCATTGTGGATCATTTGTGGCTGTGTCACTATCACCCCCATTGTGGACATGCTCCTTTGTATACACAGAGCTGAAGAATGTATTTAATACGTTTGCCTTCTCGTTGTCCCCAGTCACGCACTCTAGATTATTTTGTAAAGGGCCTACATGCTCAGACCTGACCTTTTTACTATTAATATATTTGAAGACTTTTTGGGGGTTTGTCCTACTATCTTTTGCAATCTGTCGTTCGGTTTGAATTTTTGCATCCTTGATTTCCTTTTTACATATTCTGTTATATTCTTTGTACATTTAAAAGATGATAGTGTTCCCCCATTTTTATATTTTTTAAATGCTCTTTTCCTATCATTTATAACTTTTTTAACTTTGACCGTGAGCCACATAGGTTTTATTTTTAGCCTTTTAAACTTATTGCCCATGGGAATATCCTTTACAGTGAGTTTGCATACAGTCTTTTTGAAAAATTCCTATTTCTGTTTTGTGTTCATCAATGCCAATATTCCCTCCCAGTCTAAGTCCTGGAGAGCAGCCGTCATCCTTGTAAAATTTACTCTCTTAAAATTAAGTGTTTTTATCTTTCCTGTATGTGTTTGTTGCTTGCAGCTTACATTAAATGAAATCATGTTATGGTCACTGTTACCCAGATGTTCTTTTATATGAATATTGGTAATAAGCTCTGCATGGTTTGAGATTACCAGGTTCAGCAAAGCGTCATTCCTAGTTGGGGACTCAATAAACTGGACCATAAAATTGTCCTGTAATAGGTTTATACGTTTTTGCCCTTTAACTGTCCCAACAGTGCCATTACTCCAGTTAATTTCCGGTTAGTTAAAATCCCCCATTATTATCACTGTCCCAACCCTTGTAGCTCTGTGAAATATGAAGTGTGCAGTGCATTGTGGGGCGCTCAGCGGGCGAAGATCCCGCCAAACACCCTACAAATTGGATTTTCACTGAATGGGCGAAAAAGACGATGTTGGGGCCAAACTTTTGCTTGGCTCGAACTGCTCACCCAACTCTACTCACTTGTGACATTCTCTAAAAAGCAATTAGTTCTTTACTTCACCTAGAGAAGATGGTAACAGTTAATCTCAAAGCTCCTTGCTTAATGACCAGTTTACTATACAGGTGCTCTCTTGCCCACCCGGCAGATACCACATTTTGGTGACTTGCAATTCCTAAGCTGAATAAGAGAGTTTTAGGCTTAATTTGTGTAAATTGGAGGCAGATACAATTTCTTCATGTTATGACTTTTATGTATATCAAATTCAAGGAACAAGGAGATGAATACATTAAGAATTAAGTGATTCATGCACACTTCAGAGGATGTAATTTTTATGCCAATTTCTCTGACATAACAGCATTTTCATAGAGTACGCCATGAGTAACACCAGGTACTTCCTGTGCAAATGATAGCATTTATTGACATAATATTGCTCTAATGGGGCTTCTTTTCACAAAGCTCAGGTTCTAACTTGACAAGATTATCTGATTCAGTTGTACACTGAGAACATTTTTTTGTTTTTACATTAATCTTGTTAAAACTCTAGTGATATCTTTCATATGATACGGCCACAAAAAGCTCACTAGTCCAAATGTTTGTTAGGTACATCAACCTATAATTTATGTTAGCAGGCATAGGAGGGTTTATGTAAATGAATGCAGGGGAATATGGGCATTATATAAAAATAGTATACATTTCATACCATGCTTACTATTATATAACAATGGACTGAGAGTAAACCTGAGCTTTGCCTGAACAAGGTAAAGCAACAGGTTTTCTTAACTGCTGCCCTGGGTGCACATGGAGCAAAGAAAGGTAACCGTGTGTAAGTATGTAGCTTGGTAGGTAAGTGCTAGAGGTTAGATTTTTCTGTGAGAGTAGGAACATTTAGGCAGGCCTAGCTGGTGGCTAGGCCTGTTTGTTTTCATTCTGGGCTGGGAGTGGCTCAGGGTAGGGCTGGGAGACTCGCAGGTGGTGTCATCAGGACCTCCCACTTCTTTCCAGAATCTTCAGGTGCTTTCTGGAAAGAGGGGTGGAGAGGGGAGGTGGATCCACCTGGGGTAATTTGAGGAGCCCTGACCAATCCCCAACCTGTATTGGCAGGGGCAGGCCTCCTTAAATACATAGGGTCAGCCCAGCTGGGGAGGAGTTGTCGGGTGGAAGAGCTGGAGTGAGAGTGTGCAGAGGCTATTGGGGCCTAGAGGGAGCTCCCCAGTCTGGGGGGGTGACCTTGGGCCTGGGCTGGGGTGCAGTCGGGACTACTTCCAAGAACACGTGGGAAGGTCCTGGACCAGAGGCACAAGAGAGAGCAAGGAGAGGACAGAAGGAGAGAGTACTACTGAGGGTCTCCAGGGAGAGGAACCACCGGTTGCAGCCAGCAGGGCTGGTGAGTGAAAGGCACAGTTGAGAGGACTGGGGAAGCATGCCTGAGAGGATTGGGAGTGAGGACTGAGTGCAGTTGGAGATGGGTGCAGAACCAGGGGAGAGGACTGTGGTGTCGGGGGCAGTGGAGTTGGGCAGCTGCAGCCAGGAGGGCTGGCAGGGCCTTAAGCGGGCTCATTGGGATCAGTAGCCGCATGTGGGACAGCTAGTATCTGAACTTTCTCTACACTATAGGGGCCCCCGGTCCCTGCCTGCAACGAGCAATCCACTGAGGCTTTGCTGAGTTAGTGTCAGGCCTAACCAATTATGTGCTGATCCTGGGAGCTCAAGCAAGAGAAGTGCTGGAGAAGCTGAGGAGTAATGGTCTGCAGCAAGAATAGTGCTGGAGGTGTTGAAGAGAAACAGTCTGAAGCAAGAGTTGTGCTGGAATGAAGACTGGAGTGTTGGAGTGTATATACCGGAGTGTATATAATGGTCCCAAGCAATGCTCTACTAATTCTACTGGGCACAAAGTTCATGGACTGTTCTATGCCTCTGAGTGTCTGATGAATGCCAGGCTGAGCAGGGTGACAGGTGAACCACTGCATTCAGCAGCCCCTGCGGGGGTACCTATGTAATGACAGGGAGCTGAGGATTCTGCTTGTTCCCCATGGGACAGCACTGGGTGCTTGAGAGGCTAATCAGTAATCACCAATCATCAGTACTGTTATGTGGGTGGGAGGGGAGTGAGTCACTGAATCTCTTTACTGTTCCATCCCAAGAAGAGCCAAAGGGAGTGACGGTAAGTTTGTGAAGCTAGGAAGAGTGGCAGTTAAGTGAATCTGTTGATTTGCATCTTGTGTCACAAATTGCTAAGAAGAGACGAAAATGTTGTTAGAGACCAGGAGGATGACTTGGTGCTCAGTGAGGTGAATGTGGGGTTGGGGTCCTTGAGTTAAACTACCTGTTGCTAAACCAGTGTCCCTGTTCTCTTGCCAGTCATGGTACCAGCTGGTGCATAATCTAATCCTACCTTCAGGTGCTAGAATTTTTATGGCAAGACAGGTCTGGGGCCATTGGAGGCTGCCTGCACAGCCTGTTCTTACCCCCTGAGTATCTTCCAACTCTGTCTTGTGCCTCTGGATTATCAGTTATGGCTGATGCCAATAAGCTATACGCTATTAGTAAGGTATTTTCTAGTGCTGTTGTCAACTACTGGCATATCCTCCAGTTCTATCCACTCCATTGGAAAATCTACATGGTACCATGCCTCCAACCTTTCTTTGTTGCATACATCTTCTCATGGAAGCATATCCCAGCTGAACTTTAAGGCTAGGTTCACAACTGAGCATTTTAGGAACGTGCACAAAAATTAGCCCTTTTGTGTTCACAGAATGCATAAAAAATGTTTTTCGTGCTTGTAGTGGAATTTATTGTTAATGGCACCCCAAACATGGCAGGTGAAAACACGCAAAAAAAAAAAAAGCATGCAAAAATCCATGTTCATGAAATGTTAGGTGTGAACTTACTTTCCTTACTTTCTCCATCAACTCATCTCTACACAGTTATATATTTTTTTAATCACTTGTCCCTAGGCTCTACGTCTAACCCTCTTGTCTTAAATTGTATTGCAACTGTACTAAATCCTTTAATATAATAATAACAATACCTTTAATCCAAAAAAAAAAAAATGGAACAGACCCCCTCACCCCTATTGTTTTCTATTAAAGTACTGGTATTCCTATTTATCCAGGGAGAAAGATCCTAATTTTGGGACTTAATATCCACATCACATAAAACAAATCTGTTTCAATTAAAAACACATTTCTATCATGAAATTTTTATTAAACTATTTTTCAGAATACAAAGGCACATGTAACCGGTGCAACCTGCTGTTCTGCCTTTCCCGTTCTCCCCACTTCTTCTGTCATTGAGGAGGGAGACTCGCAGGGGACCCAAAGTGGCTGTGAAGTGGGCGGCTGCAGGCTTTCTCCCCCCCTGACCCCTCAGAGTGCCGCCACAGCAGGAGACATATGCAGGAACACAGGGAGGACCAATCAAATGGAACCAACAGGGCGCCATGGGACATGTAGTCCTGGCTACAAGCGGCTCCACAGTGACTTGAAGGGGAGGAGAGTACAGCCACCCCCAGGCAAAGCAAGGGGGGAGGAGAGTTATCGGGAGAGGAGTCCAGAAAGGGACAGAGGAGAGAGGGGGCCACGCTTCTCCACAGCAGGACTGTGAGGGTGCCTTCAGAAAGAAAGTAGTATCGCAGCATGACCTGGGTGTCAGAAGATAGAGCTACTGCCAAAGACACAACCCCTGCAGTGGCAGTTGCTGGAGTCGTCACAGACAACTGCGCATGAGAGGACGTCTCATTGGGGGAACCATTGTTGCTCTGTCGTTGGGATTGGCGAGAGGCCCCTGTGGCCATTATCTGTGACTGCCACTATCTACTGCCATCATTAGAGACTGAGCCACTAGAATTTATAAATTCAGTCACCTATTCACTCAATCACTGCCTGCAGGCCTTTAGACTGCCTTAAAGCACGCCAACAGTAAAACAAACTCCAATGACTCAACCAACCAGTTGAAGAGTCAGGGCCAGAGACTGCCCCTAAATCTTACTGCCCTTTAAGTCCCCATCCCTTTTAATTGCTTTGAAAAAGAGCCTCATTTTGGGCCCTGTTCCCTAGAGTGATTCCATACATGTTACAGTATATTGCTTTTAAGGGTCATTCACCTCACTTATTGCCATTTTTGCTTGTTAATCCTAGTTAAAGTTAAAGAACTGAAGTTCCGGTTCCGGCGCCACATGTAAGAGGAAGGAGAGACAGCGGCTCCGGAGGGGGACATACAAAACCGGCAGATAAGCGGCTCAGGCAGCGGCACAATTCGGCTACAAACCACCCCCGCAGCACCGGGAACCCAGATGGACAAATTCCTGGTCCATAACGGCGCAGTGACGGCTCCGGGATCCCTCACAGAGACTCACCTCATGGAGACGCAGGGTCCCAAGATGGCCGACGGCTCGGCCCAGCTAAGCGTGAGTCACACAGCCATGCCGCCCGGCGGCTCTCCCTCTCTCCCTGAGGAGGAATACCACAAGATAGCACAGGCAGTAGCAGCTCTCCTCTCCCCCACCATCACCGCAGCAGTAGACAGGGCAGTCTCTGCGGGTATAGACCAGCTACGCAGGGAGATAAGAGAGCAGGAGAACAGGATCTCTGAGACAGAACACCGCATCTCTGA
>BLSH010527132.1:1464852-1479995 GCA_018402905.1 Glandirana rugosa | reverse complement strand
CCTTGTCCCGGGTTTTACTCCGAGAAAAAGTTTCGTTAATTTTCCCCACCCCTGAATTTCCCGTCGACCTGGGTGTCAGAAGATAGAGCTACTGCCAAAGACACAACCCCTGCAGTGGCAGTTGCTGGAGTCGTCACAGACAACTGCGCATGAGAGGACGTCTCATTGGGGGAACCATTGTTGCTCTGTCGTTGGGATTGGCGAGAGGCCCCTGTGGCCATTATCTGTGACTGCCACTATCTACTGCCATCATTAGAGACTGAGCCACTAGAATTTATAAATTCAGTCACCTATTCACTCAATCACTGCCTGCAGGCCTTTAGACTGCCTTAAAGCACGCCAACAGTAAAACAAACTCCAATGACTCAACCAACCAGTTGAAGAGTCAGGGCCAGAGACTGCCCCTAAATCTTACTGCCCTTTAAGTCCCCACCCCTTTTAATTGCTTTGAAAAAGAGCCTCATTTTGGGCCCTGTTCCTTAGAGTGATTCCATACATGTTACAGTATATTGCTTTTAAGGGTCATTCACCTCACTTATTGCCATTTTTGCTTGTTAATCCTAGTTAAAGTTAAAGAACTTATTATCCATTACCTGGGTACAGTCTCATTCTGTATAGTTGATCGTGACTTAATTTACCTGAGTGAGCCTATGTTATTTTAAACTGTCTTTGTTTTAAGTGGTCTCGATACATAAACGTGCTTACCACTATATGGGTGTGTGTGTATTTAGTATAGTAAACTACAGCCAGGTGTGGAGTATTCTTACAGCTGTGTATGTTCCTGGGGTTGCAGAGGCTTTTCAGTTTAACCAAGTGGACCTGGTTACTCAACTCCACCTTCATGGAGTTGAGGCACAGAACAGAGAACCCAAAATTACTAAGCGGCTCCTTTGAGGGTGGCGCTACAAACAAAATAGATCAAAATATTCAGCTTGCTACCATGCCAAGGTCTACACATTTTTGTGGAGCTTGTCCGCTCTATCAGGACCACACTGTTGGGAGAATTTATAAATGGTGTCAGAGACACATTTTAGAATACCGTTGGCGCAGCACTGAAAGTGTCGGTGCTTGCGCCCAATTCATGTACTTGCCACCGACAGGTATGACATATTTGGTTCTTGATGATGCAATTTAATTGCAAATACAAGTGAGAGCATTAACACGCACTGCATTATACATTGCCAATGTAGAAGTACAGACATAGATACGGTGAATATCCCAATATATCATCACATCTAATTCCCTTACTGTACATTGATCTTGATCTCTCAATTTATTATTACAATCTGTACTTTGACTTACAGAATCCCGTTATTTAATATTCCTCTGTAGAGGACTATAGCATATTCTGAGGGGAACAAAGAATTCTATAGAAAGGAGGAAAAATGTAATTGATCATTTAAGCCTGGCAGTGTTGTAAGCCTTAATGGTTTAAAGTCTGAAGGTTTTTTACCTTCTTGCATTCTATGCATGAAGGTAAAAAACTTTAGTATGCAGCTCCCCCCTCAGCCCCCCCAATACTTACCTAAGCCCAATCTCGATCCAGCAATGTGCACGAAACCCGAGGCTCTCCTGAGTCTTTCCCTCCTGATTGGCTGAGATGCAGCAGCAGGAGCCATTGGCTCCCGCAGCTGTCAATCACAGCCAGTGAGGCAGGAGCGGGGGGGGGGCAGGGCTGAGCAATGCTCGCTGTGTCTTGTAGATGCAGAGAGCCGGCTCGGGAGTGAGCATGCAAAGGGCTTGCTATGGGGCACTCAGCAAGGGGGAGGGGACCAGAGCGCTAGTGAGGTACCCGAGAAGAGGAGAATCGGGGCTTCTCTGTGCAAAAGCACTGCACAGAATAAGTAAGTATGACGTTTGCTTTTTAAAATAAAAATGTTTTCTTTACAATCACTTTAAATTTTATATCCACTTTTTCTCTTCCTGCAAAGTAGGTTTGTTGAAATCTCCTTCTCTTGCGTTAGAATGAGCTCAGCTAAAAGCTGTAAATGACAAGCTGTCTATCTTGTATTTATGGAATCTGGCAAAGTGTCTTGCCCTAGATCACCATTTTGAATTGCATAACTATGGTCATATCCATCTCCAAACCGTATGCTTAGTTTTTTATACTTAATCAGTGATGTCACCAATATTCCTGTCCATCCCTTTATATAGCTGATGACAGCTTGGGAAACGATCATTCAGCCACGTGTACCATTAGAATTGGTCATGTGTGCTGGGTTGTTTTTTTTTTGTTTTGTTTTTTTTTTTTTTTGGCAGATTGACCACTGGTGAGCATTGTGATTGATGATGGATAGAATGAGGGCCATTTTTTGGGGGATTTTTAATAAAGCACTTGTCAAACATTTGAGTATTTTTATTTCTAGGATACAGTTTTTTTCAGTAAGTAGGGGTACTATGTACTTCATTCTCATTCACTTGGGCAGGTTTATCTGGGGGCCCCCTTATTTTAAAAGATTCTGAAAAAAGAAGCTATTAATGATGTCGCTTGCGGGCAGTTTAAAAACTTTTATCCTTCAGAAATATGCAGCACTTTCTGTACATCACAGGGATGTGCCCCTACATTGGCAGGATTAGGACACCCCTCAGACATGTTATTTAACCACTTAAGCTCTGTAAGGTTTCACCCCCTTCATGACCAGGGGCATTTTTTGCTATTCGGCACTGAGCTATTTAACTAGCAATTGCAGATTCATGTAACACTGTACACAAATGAAATGTATATATATATATTTTTCACACAAATAGAGCTTCCTTTTGGTGGTATTTGATCACCACAGGGTTTTTATTTTTTTATTATATACACAAAAAAATACACATTTTGAAAAAAAACAAAAAACATTATTTTTTTTACTTTCTGCTATTTATTATTTATTTATTTATTTCAGGTACTTATATAGCGCCATCAATTTACGCAGCGCTTTACATATACATTGTACATTCACATCTGTGCCTACCCTCAAGGGGCTTATTATCTAAGGTCCCTAACTCACATTCATACATACACATACTAGGGCCAACTTAGACAGGATCCAATTAACCTTCCAGCATGCTATAAAACATATCCAATAAAAACATTTTAAAAAATAAAATGTCTTTATAAGTTTAGGCCAAAATGTATTCTGTTCTATTTCTTTGGTAAAAAAATCCCAATAAGTGTATAATGATTTGCTTGAGTGAAAGTTGTAGGATCTACAAACTATGGGATATATACTGGATTATTTTCTTTTTATACTACTGTAGAACCTTCCTAGGTAGGTGCTAGAGAGTATATAATTTTTGGCTTTTCTGCTTAACAGAGAAGCAGACAGGCAAATGTAGGTGCTGTCTGCTTATTAGAGAGCAGTGATTGATTAATGAGGTCTGCTCAGTGACTCAGTGTGCTCTGGTGCTGCTCATGCTGTCTTGATGTTTCACACTAATCCAATAGCAAGAAGGCATATTGGACAGTGGGAGGAAATCTAGCAGGTGAGAGCATGGGTGTAGATACAGCCATGGCCAATTAAAAGGGGATGTGCCCCAAGGAATGCTGGGTGACTGTATTAAAGTGTGGAGAGCACATGGGCCTGGGGTTCCAGTCCAGACCACCTCTAAGGAGAGAGGTTCAGGTGGGAAGGTGACTGACCTGAGGGCCTGGAGCCATAAAGCTACAACCCAGGGTTCCTGTGCAAGCTGACTGAGGGAGGATGTCTATGGATCTGGTTTGATGTCAATGGTATAGAGTGTCGCTTGGAAGTTGGAAGGAGGCTACCAGCTGTCCCTGGACATTTTGAGAGTAAAAACCCCTGAAGGGATCCCTTAAGCTGTGTGTGTTCCTGAAATCCTCCTCTTGGTCCCAGAAGTCAGCATACTGGGTGTGTGAGCTAAATGGGACACTAGTGGGCTAGTGTCTTGAAGAAACAAAGTCCACTGAGTCCCTTCTGCTACAAAGGGACTTGTTCATTCCATACAAATGCTGTATGGTTCAGCAGATAATCTGCTCCACATTTCTACAGAGAAAGTTGTCCTCACCCACAATAGTTAATTTGGAGTACCCTACTAATTCCCTTCTCCTATCCAAGTTCTCCAAATAAAACATAAAAACACATCCCCTAGACTGGTCATTGAAGACAACGTGCGGAAGAGTGTGTGCACCTGGCTGTGGATTAATCAGTGGGAGACACAGGTACAAATATCCAAGCAGCTCCTACGTGGGTACCGCTGCACTACTAATAATATAGTGGGACTGTGATAGTATGGTAGGCAATCTGACACTAACTGAAACTCAGTGGGAACAGCTTTGACTAATAGATGTGGCTGTGTTTTCTCCCTGCGTTGTTATTAAACACAGGCCTCTGTACTGTGATTTCTTAAGCTGATCAGCAGGTCCCAGCCATAAATGATTAGCCAGGACCTGCTAACCGACTTGTGCTGTAGCGAATGACAGCACAGATGGGGAGGCTGGCACGCCCATGTGCGCCCCCTATTCAGAAATGCTGGATCACATACATGTACATGATCTAGCGCAGTGGGGCTGCCCTGCCACAGTAAAAAGGCGGTGGGCAGTCCGCTAGTGGTAAAATAATAAATTCACCTATCTGAACATGTTACATGTTACACCCATATTTAGGGTATAACATATAACATGTTCAGCACCCTCCCCTGCAACACCGACCCCCCCCCCCTGCCTCATTGTGACAGTAGGCGGGGGATCCTCTCCCTACACCCGCTGTCACAATTTGAAAACAGAGCGGCTGTGTGGGGCTCCACCCACACAGCTGCGTCTTTCGTTCACAGAGTTTTGTTAAGGAATGAACTAAAGTACCGTCTGACATTGAGACAAATGGCTTATAGCTTTCAATGAACTGTGAAGGAGCTGATGATTGCTCTTGTGATCCAATGATTCTTTCTGCTCTCCAGTAACTACAAGCCGTCAGCTTAACTGAGAGTCTGCAGAAGCCTGGCATTACACCCACAATCTGCTGATCACTGGTGCAATGCTCTACAAACATTTTTTTTTTTACCAGCATTTTACTGTGCGCTAAACACAATTATTAAAAATTATTATTTTTAAACGTGAACTCATGCTTTAAAGGAATTTTTAATGTTTTACTGCAAAAAAAATCACTGCTCCTGGCCTAATGGAATATTTTAATGTTTTTTTTTGCATTGAGACATGCTTTCCATGGCATTGTCCACCCTCTCCCCCTCCCATGCTATTTTTGAAACCCTTTTGCCTATTAACTCCCAAAAATGGGCATTTTTAATTTGAAAGATTCAGCTCTCATTGATTTCCATACAGTTCGGTTCGACATTGGCTCGGCATCTAAACTTCTTTGAAGTTCACAGAAACCTGCTCGAACCCAACCCAATGCAGTTTGGCTCATCTCTACTGGCCAGCAGTCACACTCATCTCATACTGCAAAGTCCTGCATTGTACATGAAGATGACGGAGGTCCACCCACAACCAGGAGTGTTGAAAGAGAAGATGAGAAAAAAGGTGAGCTCCAGAAGCTTGATGGAGGGAGGAATAACATAAGTATTACAACATTCTCTATCCCTTGACATAGCAAGTATTTAACCCTTTCAGTGCAACGAAGGTCATGCAAGGGTATATTTTTTTTTTTGTTTACAAAAATTCAAGATTTTAATTAATGACAAAGTTATTGCCAAATCAATAGGCACATAACAGGAGTGTAAAAATTGTTTTGGCTCATAGAGGTATATAGGTGAGAGAGCTGAAGTTTTTTTAAAACAAACAACATAATCCAGTTTTAACAAAATTTTTATGCTTTAGGATTCTTTATCGCAGTATTGTGAGTGTCAACCTATGGAAAATGATTGAACCTTGCAATATTTTTAACACACATCACCCTGGTAGCATTTGAAGAACCACTCCAATACAACATCACTGTTTTGTTGTAGCATGACACCACTCTAGTGCATGGCTGCACTGTCACTCTATTAACAACATGATACAGGCTGTTTGCACAATGACAGCAATGTGGATTTAGCAAAGGGCACTGCTAAGACTAGCTCAGAGAATTCTTTCAATTTTCTACTACCAGTCTACATTCCAATGCAACAAAATTAGTAAAATAAACCCTTGCAAAAATATTTATTAGTTCCTCAAATGTATTAAAACTCCTATTAAAATATAAAGCAACTCACCCTGCTATTTGATGCCAATCTCTCACACTGTAAAGGCAGAGCTACAAATTATTGGACCCCATGGCAACAATTTTATGAGAATATGAATCCTTTATTGTAATCCTTTCAACCCAAAAATCAAGGCTGTCCAAACCCTTTTTATGGTTGGTATACACTCTATATATGGCATTTGTATTTGTTCCTGTAACACTTTTCAGTTACAAGGGAAAATAGATAAAAAGAAGCAGCCGTCAGCCAGTGAGCTGGTCAGTTACTGAAGTTCAGTTTTTGCACATTAAATGAAGATTGATCCTCTAATTAACAATATTTCCCTAAGAAGCAAATTGTATCTTTGAGCAACAACAATCTGTTTTTTTATTTATTTTTTACCTGTTATGTACATGCATCTTATGATATTTGGGTAAAAATGTTTTAACGGCAACTACTATAATCTTTTATTAAAAAGAACTTTTAGAGTTTTCTGTACTAAGTGCTATGATGCTTGTTTTCTGCACATTTTGGCAAGTGTTGTTTACCTGGCATTTTGAATTTATCTGTCATCCCCTAGAGATCTGTGTGCTTAATATGTCATACAGACAGCTCTTCAGCATACCTGGAACATTTTGTATGCATGTTCTGACACATTTTATATACACACTGTTTTTGATTTGCAGAGACGGATTGTTGAGAGTGGCATTTATCCCCTTAAAAAACATTGCTGGTTTTTGTGATTATTAATGTGATTTGATCATTGCGCACTATCTTACAAACGTCACTTATGCCTAGTTTTTATTTTAAGAAGCCATATTTGTAAAGAGAAAAAACAGAAACATTTTGAATTAAAAAAAGTTCTAACAACACTTTTCTGACAGATTTTTCCTTACAAATTATGTGTGTTCAGCCGTAGCCAGAGGTTCCTTGCCAGCATCTTCTCCTCGGGTTCTTCATGGTGTTGGTCTTTAGCTATCTTGATTGACTAGTGCAGGAAGACATCACTCACACACATGCTCAGGAGTAGGGATGGGTGAATGACTCGGGCTGAGCATACTGTATATTCGCCCATTCGGGTGTTTGCCGAACATCCACATTTTCTGTGTGCTAGGCGGGATGTTCACCCGCCTAGCGCACAGCCAATTGGTTGTTAAAGAGTGTGGCAGGGAAGCCGGCCGCCGCGTCCTTAACAACGAATGAGTCATTAGCTGTCATGCCCCTGATAAAGCAGTATAAACTGTGAAATGAGCAGATACTTCAGATGTATTAAGCATTTAAGTAACATCATCTGAGAAAACTGGAAAAGTGAAAGTAATAATGAATGATGGCTCCTATAGAGAACCTGTGAATTTTGTGTATTTTAATAATCATTGGACTGTTGCATGCAATATGTTTTTAACTTACCAACTGTAATAAAATTATATTTTTGTATTTGTTTTGTTATGTGGCATTTTGGTGGCATGTGTTGACAAATAAAGGTCTTCTGTAAAAAAAAATGTAGGTCAACCTATCATGAATGGTTTCCACCTGAGATATACATTTTTCTTAATAATAAAATCTAGATGGTCTCCTGTTCAAAACATAAACCTGTGATAAATAGTTTCTGTTTTTTCAACAGCTCTAATATTGCAGATCTCTTGTCAGTTCTAGTGCCCTCTGTGCTTCAGAATATCCATCTTCAAGTGATTCACCAAGCCCTCTGACAACAGGGTTCTCCCCTGGGTCTCTTTCTTGGCACAATTTCTCCCACTGATATGCAGGAGAGCACCACAGGATCACTTTAGGCACATCCAGAGCACATGGCAGGCTCCATGCTGTTTCCAAGCATAGTATAATCCAGCAGCACCTCCCCAGGCCACAGGATCACAAGACCTACCCCATATATTTATATCCTCCCCAGCATGCACCAGTGGCCATGAACCTCCCACTGGGTTGGCTGAAGGAAATATAAATATACATAATTCAGTCGTGTTATGAAATCTCATACTATTGCCAGTGGTGCCAGAGACACCTACTGGCAGCAGTAAGAAGTCACAACCCCACTGAGCTTAGGGAAAGAACATGTACAAATCAGTCTGAGCTGACTTCCACCGAATTAAAGATTTTGAAGCAGTGTAATGTGTAAGATAGGGTGCTAAAGCAAAAAAATCATATGCACACTAATCATCTTGCACAAAAACCTCAACCCCAGTCTCAACAATTTGTGTTAAAGCTAAACTCCAGGTATGATTTCCATCTTGGATGTAAACAAGCATATCTCATACCTGAGCGATTAGCTGCAATTTATTATAGTAGTGTTAGCTTATGCTCTAAAAAGCAATCTGCGGTGAATCGTTTTTCAGACTGCGACTAAGCAGCCGCTGTCAGATGTTCAAGAGGTGAGCCCGTTGCCCCGTGTCTTTTTTCGCAAACAATTTACAATGGGGATAATGGGCCGCTAATATGCGTCAAGCATTTGTTTCACTGCTGCACAATAGCCCTATTGACTTGAATGACCAAGTTTGACAGATGGTGCCTCCTGTTACCTTGGCATGCCACGTTAAATTGAGCAGCCTCATCTGCCTGTAATTTACACCTTAGGTGGATGGTCAGGGGGTGGTAAAGCCACCTGTGTTTTACTGTCCCCATCTGCCCTTGTGGAAGAGGCCTAATAGTTGATCTCTGTCTGTGTCGTATCTGTAATACAGAAAAAAAACTTCAGACTAGAGATCTATTTGAAATATCAACTGCACTCAGTGAATACCCTTGCCTTAAATTTGTACAGTAACATGAAAAAAGACAAATGCCACAGAGCATTATCTCTATCCTACTATTATTTTATTTGTAATGTAACTTACATGTCTTTACGTGTTACAGATACTTGTAGATTGATAAAAAAATTGGTGATTGGAATCATAGACATGCACTCTGTTTCTTTTCTATGTACTGTCTTTTATTCCATTGTATTGACATTTTTTCTTCTTCTTTAATAAAAAAAAGATTATAGAAAAAAAACACAAGTGCCGCAGCCACTTGCCTAAAAAGCCTTTCCTGGTGCATCTTGGCAGTATACACTGGGTTGTGGCTCTGCCTCTACACACTGAAAGGACTAGTTAACTATAAATTTTCAGCTAGGCCCCAGCCCAACATTCTCCTTTTTGTCCTCACCTGATTGGGACTGGGTGGATCGCATACTACCACTTACCATATTCACCCCAGCCAGGTTCAGCCTCTCCTGGGTGGAAGTCCCTGTCCTGTACAGCCTTTAAACAAGCTTTATGGAGGGTCTGGTGGCCTTGAGGGTATGCTGGCCAGCATTGCAAGTGCTTTAAACAAGGCTGGTTCTCTGCAGCGGTTCTCTTTTACTCCTTTTCTTTTTATGTTCCTGCTGTTGTTGTTCTGAGCCCTGTAATCCTCCTGTGTTCCTCTGCCCTTTTTCAAGATGACAGCCGTACCGTAGGGGCTTCTGAGAATGCCACAGGAAGTGACAACAGCAGGGACCTCCTTTGCCAGTTTCCAAGATGTCTGCAGGTCGCACTGAGCATGCTTGCTAATTACATCACTTCCTCCCTGTCGGCTCCACTTTTAAAAGTAATTCCTGTTTTTATGAATTTGCTGCACTGGCAGTTTTGCTTCAGGCTGGGACCCTGCTTCTCTTCTGGTATGTACCTTTGTATCATTCTTCCTAGCATATTCCATGTATATGGGGCTATGTTAGCTTGTCACTTTGCTGGGTTTCACACTTATTGTCTGTCTATTCATGAATTATATCCTTTAAGTGTTTCTATACTTCTGTCTATGGAGACCGCTACCCAAGCAGACCACCCTCGGTGCTACAAGGTAAGGGATTGGGTAAGTAGTGAACATAGATCAAAAGAGAGCCACATGACTGAAGCTGTCGTATCTTGACAGCAAAGCAGAGAGAACCCTCTGGGCATTCCTCCCCTTCAAAGAACAGATGGTCCAGGAGAAGACACTCCAGGTCTTCCTCCCATCATCATAACTCATGGAAAGCAAGATCATCCTCTCCGCACTGCCGCCCAGCCCAAAGTACCGCTGCTACAGCTCTGCAAGCTCTCCAAAGGTCAGATAGCTCCTCTGAAAATGAGGAAATTGAAGGGGCATCTGGATTTGATTATTCTCTGGTAGAACCATTTGCCAGGTCAGTCAAGGAAGTCATCGGCTGGCAGGAGCCGGAGGAAGCACCGTGCAAAGTCAGAAGATATTTTCCCAACCTCAGAAGGGTACCAGAGACCTTCCCCTTTATGGATAAACTTATCCGGGATGAATGGCAAAATTCTGACAAAAAGACAGGTATCAGTGGGAGGCTCACAAGATGATACCCATTGAAAGAGCCAGGGTAAACCCTCTGATCACAGCTCCAGTGGTATTAGACTGAAAAATGGATCCTGAAAATGAAGGGAGCATATACTTCAGCAGGAGACACCTGCAGATTGGCCATTGGGTTGACAGCAGTTGGGAAGCCTGTGTCCGGTTGGATATCCAACTTTGAGAAGCTTCTAGTCGAAGGAGCGGACCAGGAGAAGACAAGATTAGCCTTGCAAGTACTCAAGCCGGCAGGAGACTTTTTTGCGGAAGCATCCGTACACATAATGACCTTGTCTGTAAAAGTAATGCTGTCTTCTGTCATAGCCAGAAGAGCTCTATGGCTAAAACATTGGGCAGCAGACGTTGCATCAGAGTCTTATTGGTGTAAAATCCCCTATGATGGCGTCAACTTATTCAGCCAAAAGCTTCCAAAGTAACTGGTCTAATTCCATCAGATAGGAAATCCAAACCCCAGAGGGGTCCCTCCTACAGATGCAATCTTCCGGATAAGTACAAAGAGGCCAGATCCCAAAGGCCAGGTTCGAAATTTAAGAGGAAATGGAAGAAGGGGCAATCTTCTTTGGGGGCTGAGCAGCTAAAATCTTTTTGAGGCACACCCACCCAGCCTGTGGTGGTAGGGGCCAGGCTTAGACACTACACACAGGTGTGGGCGGAGCATGTGTCAGATCCTTGGGTGGTATCCACTGTTTCATTTGGCCATCAGTGGCGGTTCAAAGGGAAACCCTGCAAGCGATCATTTACGATCAACCAGGTCAAATACATCATGGATCTTCTTCAGAAATGCACTTGGAAGTGCCAATATCTCAGCAGGGCTGATGATTCTACTCCTCTTTGTTCCTAGTAAGAAAAAAAAAGGGGGATCTTCGTCCAGTACTAGACCTAAAAGGCCTCAACCGGAGCATTTGTCTCAACTCCTTCAAGATGGAGAGCCTTCAGTCAATACTGTTGGCAGTAAATCTCGAGGTCTGGATGCTGTCTGTAGACATCTGACGCATGTCTCCATGTGCCGATTCATCCCACTTTTGAGTGATTGGAGACACATGGAGATTTTAACTTTCAGCTCAACGCACTATCTATTTGAAACGGCTGAGCTGACATCCTGTGCCTTATTTTTAGATTGTTGGGGCACAGTCCCCCGGTCCACCTTGAACATTGGTGTGTCTCTGGGTAGATTTCTTTACCGTATTTGGGCCAGGATAGACACTCGTTGACTTGCAGCCGGTTAACCAGCTAACGTCCACAGCCCTTTGAATCAGGTACATTTCATAAACTATGCTTATATGCATTAGGTATCCTAAGTCATTTTCTAAGGACTATTTACTACCATAATATCCCTTGTTCTCATTTTTAGATTGAACATCTTCTCTGTCTCCATGGCCCTGTGGTTGCTCTTGATACCGCTGTGTGTGATATAATCCTAAGACTTTCAATTCTGAGGTGGGTATTCCCACCACAATGGGTTGGGGATATGTTTCTTCCCAATCCTTTTTTCCCCCACTTCTATATATTTTTTTGAGTATTGAAGTAGTTTTATACTTACCTTCACAGACTGCTGTAGTATTTTGAATTTCGGCCCTTGGCCTCCTTATTGTTCGATATTGAAGCTGGAACCTTTGGATAGTGGTGTCGTGGCCCCGGGCCTAGGATATTGGTGAGATATTCTCCCTTGGGAATTTACCCTGGGGCTGGGGGTGGGACCTCCCTAACCATCACATTTTATAATGTACATAAAAAGTGTTCTCAGTCAGGCCATGCTGCCTGGACTGAATACGATATAGTAAAGAATCATTGATATATGCTTATCATGTAACATTTGTCTTTGTAGAAATACTGTTAGCTGAAGCCTTTCTGAAGAAGTGGATCCCTGCAAAACATGTAAAAGTATATGCTGGAATAGTGAGGATACCCTGTGCGGGGTCAGAAATCAGATATTCTAGCGTTAAAACTTCAGCTCCAATGTGAATGTATTTCTGTATTTGTGTGTTGTGATCTCGATGGCAGAGAGAGTTTTTAGTATTGCTTTCTAAATAAAACTGTATATTTTTTATAAATCTTGTGTTATGTCCATTACGTACCATTAAAAGTCCTCATCTGCCTTGCACATTAGTCTGTTTTGACATGCACCTTATTAATTGGGAGGTCGGTACTTTTCATACATGAATATTTGGTGGCTTTCCCTTTAAGGGTATGTTAGTGCAACATCGAAGACTCCTAATCTACACCCTATCAAAAAGTATGGCAGGGCTTCCTCTCAGTCGCCCAAGTGGAAGTCCTGGAATCTGGTGTCCCCAAGTTCTGTCATTTTTGCAAATGCGGCTCAACAAGGGCCTGAATTCAAGTACCTTAAAAGTCCAGGCGTCCGCCCTATCAGCCATTACAGGAATTATATGGGCTGCGAATCCCCTGGTCATCTAATTCATGAGAGCATGTCTAAAAATCAGGCCACCCAGAAAACTGATATTCTCTGCTTGAGATCTGTCAGTAAAACCAAGGAATTGCCAGTGCACAGGATAAAAAAAAAACAAAGAAACATAAATTAAGGAAATAGAACAAAATGAGTCCATATAAAAGTCCATGTGGTGTTCCATATAAAACAAATGGCCTGTCAAGGCACAAACTGCAGGAGAAATATACACGAATGGACGGCTCCTCTCTAGAGTGAAATCAGCTCTGTGAGTGGCATAAAGGAAAACAGAAGGTATGCTTTTTGATATTGTATTACTTTATTGTTTTATTGTTTTCTTTCTAAATAAATAAATAAATACAATTTTTATTGGGAAAAAAAAAAAGGAAAACAGAAGAGCGCCTCTAAGTGTAATATTTATGAGTAAATTGGCATTCCAGCAATATCAACTCACATTGATAACAGAAGATCGGCTCATCTACGGGTGACTGCCAGGAAGGGGTGCGTCTCCAGCACTATAAATCCTCAATGGTATTAGGCAGTGGTATGACCGAGAGATGTTCGGAGTGTTGACCGCCAAATCCAAGTCGTTCCCAGGTATGACGGAGGAGAAGAGGCTTGAAGCGCAACACCTGGCGGAGTGTGAAGTCCCCAGGGAACGAGAAAACCACAACGCATTTCAGAGCATGCGCGAGGCTCGTCCAGACCATGTGTGCTCCTTTATATCTCTAGTGATATGGAGATAGGCGAGAGCCGTGTTTTAATATCGTTTATGCCAATGTACTAATAAATATTACACTTAGAGGTGTTCTTTCCTTTGAGATCTGTCAGTAGTCCTGGAAGCATTATCACGCTCTCCTTTTCATCCGCAACAGTCAGCCTCAGAATGGGACTTAACGCTAAAGGTGTGTTTCCTCATCGCCATAACCTCAGCGAAGCGAGTATCAATTCAAACTCTTGTTACTAAAGAGTTAGCTACCACCTTTCATTTCAATCGGGAGATCATTCTGCCATTCTCTCTCAATGATCAAAGAACACCGCATCCACTAGATGATGGATTAAATATGAAGGCATACCTGACAGTCACTAAACCATTCAGAAAAGCAGATAACCTTCTAGTAATCCCGACAGGGCCAGAAGGGGGCAAGCGTCGTCCTCCTGCACCATATCCTATTGGTTGATAAAAATCATAAAGAAGGCCTACTTGATCCTACAGTGCAACCTCCTGGGCAGTGTATTGCAGAGTCTTTCTGGAAAAGATCTGTAAGGCGGCAACATGGTCGTCTAGGAATACGTTCATTTCACACTACTACTACATGTGGATCTGGCACAGCTTACAACAGTAGAGTTTGGCAGATCCGTTATCCAAGGTTAATAAATTTGAGTTTCTTTTCTTGCACCCATCCGACTGGCAAGTTATCTCCCAGTGTATGCTGGTGCATCTTCATGGCAGCGTACAGATTCCCACCCTTGAGGAAATAGTTTCAGAGAAAGCTGGGCTGGGGCCTAGCTGAAAGTTTATAGTTAACCAGTCCTATCAGGTCCTGGGTGCAGAACCACAACTTAGTGTATGCTGTCATGAAGATGCACCAGGAAAGGAAAATTATGGAAAGGGGAGTATCAAATTTTTAGTTTTCCAAAAAATTGCTACATGATGCTAAGCAGACATTGCACAAAGCTACGGCCTAAAGAGTCTTTGAGTAAAGTATTTATAATACTGCAATTTAAATTACTGTACTTGGGTGCTATAACTATCACTCTAAGATGTTTTGCATTACTATGGTAAAGTATAAATGGATACACTCAGCATTTTTAGGAGAAATATGAGAACGCACCAATGTTCTTTCTATGAGCCATGTCAGTTGTATTGGAAGAATAAGTAAGTAGGAACCTGTGGTTTCTGGAACAAACAGCAGAATATAATACATGTTGTTAGGCCACAGCTCTGAAGCAATATAACTACTACAGGACAGCGTGCCCTTTTATATTGCAAACAGTATTCTTTGCAGAATTTCTACAAACATTTTTTATCTAATTCATATGAACAATTACAAGCAACTAACTGCCATAGTTA
Source organism: Glandirana rugosa (assembly GCA_018402905.1). Classification (NCBI taxonomy): domain Eukaryota; kingdom Metazoa; phylum Chordata; class Amphibia; order Anura; family Ranidae; genus Glandirana; species Glandirana rugosa. The sequence goes on along the minus strand of BLSH010527132.1, from coordinate 1,465,068 downwards.
CTGATAAAGTGCATGATTTGAACAGTGTGTGCAGTTGTCTGTATGAACAACAACACTTTTTGTGGCAGCGTGTCACATATATTTATGTCTAAAGATCAGATCAATAAAAGGCATCAGAGTTTAATAGGGCAAGGTGACTTATAAAAGAACAGGAGGACAACAATCAAGGCCTACCAGCCTAACAAGTACAGCAATTAGTGAAAACACAGGAAATCC